>CM062295.1:42191061-42357773 GCA_031216915.1 Pictodentalium vernedei | reverse complement strand
TTAAAAAAATCTTCTACTTCAGATCCACCAGTCAGAATGCTTTGATATTCGGTATGCAGCATCTTTAAGGGGGTCATATTCAAGTTTGTTCAAATCAGATTCCTAGGTATATATTTGGGCTCACTATGGTAGTGACCATGAACATAGTAAATTGTAAACAATTGGTTTCCGGATGATAACTCGTCTGTGGTTAAACTCACATTCATGAAACTTCATACGTAGGTAATGGCTGGCTTTCAAAAAACCCTATTATTTTGGACTCACTAGGTCAAAGGTCAAGGTCACAATGACCCTGAACATAGAAAATCAAAACAATTGGTTTCCGGATGATAACTTGATAATGGTTCGACCCATGTCCATGAAACTTCATAGGTAGGATGGCATCAGTGAGATGAAGAACTCTATTTATTTTGGACTTGCTAGGTGAAAGGTTGAGGTCACAGTGACCTTCAACATAGTACATCGCATACAATTGGTTTCCGGATGCTAACTTGACTACGGTTGAACACACATTCATGAATCTTCATAGGTAGGTTGGGCCTAGGTGAGTTGAAGACACCTATTTATCTTGGACTCGCTAGGTCAAAGGTCAAGGTCACAGTGACCTTGAACATAATAAATCGTAAACAATTGGTTTCCAGGTGATAATTTGACAATGGTTCCACCCACGTTCATGAAACTTCATAGGTAGGTTGGCATTATTGCAAGAAAGAGCCCTATTTATTTTAGAATCAGTAGGTCAAGGTCACAGTGACCCTTCACATAGAAAATTGTAAACAATTGGTTTCCGGATGATACGTTGATAATGATTAAACCCACTTTTGTGCTGTCACAACTCGACATTGGATCGGTGTTCCTATCGAATTTTTTTTTTTTGGGGGGGGGGGGTGCGTGTGCCCCCAGAACGCCCCCATGGCTGCGCTACCGTGCCCCCACTTTGGCAAACTGTTATATTTCACATAACCGCTGCTATTTCTGCAATATATACCATCTCTTTCCTGAAAAATCTTGCTTGGGGCCTGCAATATTAACAATATTCGGTGTGCACCATTACGTGTCACGTATTTTCATATTATCTTCCAATCAAAACACAGATAAAAATAGTTATCTCGAAATAGACAAAACACGTCGTATTGGGCCTACAGCACTTTAGGCCTAATGCATCACTTTCGCTCGCTTTTAGGATTGCCTAAATGTCATATTATTAACAGGGCTGTCGCGACTATCATTTTTTGTAATCGACTAATCGTGACCAGTAATCGACGGTTAGTCGATTAATAGTCGCTTCCCATGATTTTTTAGCAAATCATTCTTCTGTTTGTAAAACTCTGAAAATGACAATGGCACCAGTGTGTTCAGACGAAGTGGGGTTGTGGGAACAACAAATCGGTCCCGACTGAAGCTACATGTAGTCCAATCTTGGACCCACAGTCCGTAATATAATTTTTGGGGTTGGTACGTCCTGTAGGACGTACCAACCCCAAAAATAATATTACTGACTGCGGGTCCAAGTTTGAACTAGATTGAAGCCGATGAATTAAAATGAATTTATCAAAGAACGTTCCTGCATATGTTTTCTTTCTGCAATAAGTTTCTCGAAATTTTGAACATTGAGATCTATGCATTCCCTCGTCAGTTGTTAAAATTGGATCTTAGTCTGAAGTTCCGAACTTTGAGAAGTGATCTGACGTTCTGACTTTCGTCATAATTTTGTCACTTCCGCGCTTTGGGTTTTCCAATGGGTGCATTCGTGTGTACAAGACTGGAGAAATTCAGAAGAATCTATTCTTCTCGAGTAACTGTGAGTGTTCTTTCTTACAGTCAGTGACAGTCGTACAGTCTTCCGGATATGAATGTTAACTGTGGTTAGATATTTAAAGTTATTCACCTTCATTGATCATTCACCTCACAAAACAATGCAATTTAGCCCCGACGTGTAGTAGACGTGTACCACCTTGAAAATGAACGACGATCGACTAAAAATAAAAAAACGTCGACTACTTCAATAGTCGACGGTCAGTCGACTAATCGAATAATCGCGACAGCCCTAATTATTAACTGTAAATTACAACGAAACAAATTGATTTGCCGACTAGCAAACCGTAACGGTGACTTTATTGTGTGTATGAAATCTCAATATGTAAACAACAATACAATACAAAACATTCTCTCTGTCATGGACGAGTGAACCAGTTAGGAAAAACCAGAGATAAAAATATCTGAAAAATTCACTCTGGAAGCCTGCATCCGAAACTATGTTGCGACTCGCCTCATGAGAGGGAGTGTCGGACCTCACTCCAGTTAAACAGTCGGCATGAAAAAGATGTTTTAAAAAAGAATTCATCTACATGATTTCCCGTTTATACAACGGAAAAGAAAATTTGATGTACGATTGCGGTGGCCGTGCTAAAACTGATTCAAATTTGATCGACAAAATTATCTCCTCCTCTTTCCTTCGAAAACTCGTCAATTCATTGGCTAAAACACTCTCCCATAATACACTTTCCCCGCGAAATAATTCTACCGTTACTCCAAGACAATGTTTTTCCGCTATACTGGCGAATTATTATTATTTATTTATTGGTAGTTAAGGTCATATATTTCTGCAAATGGCTAGCCATGACCGTGATAGCTTTACGGGTGGAGGAAGCCTGAGTACCCGGAGAGAACCACCGAGCAACGGCGAGCAACTGTCAGCTCCCCAACATACCAACTCCACACAAGCAGGGTTAGCATTGGTTGAAGACAGGTGCACCATCGACGTGCAGTACGCCTTAGTACACAGCGTCACCGTGCCCCCACGTGGGCAATGCCCAAGGACACAACGCGGTTGCCACAGGTGGGATTCGAACCGAGGACCTCTCGGCTTGCAGCCTGCACCTCTACCAACTGAGCCACCGCGCCCCTATACTGGCGAAACGCTGGAAAAGATTAAAACTGTGACAATGAGAACACGACTTATTAGCCCCTCTGCCCAGCAGACTAAGTGACGAGAGTCCATATCGGCCACTAATCCAGTCCCCCTCCCCAGTAAGATAGTTTAGTCAGTTAAACAGTTTGGTAGGATTTTGCTGAGCCTTGCGGTTCGTTTTTCCGGTTTGCCGCAAAAACAGGAACCGGATCGGAAAATTGAACAGCCCCCCCCCCCCCCCCCCCCCCCAGCTGTAATTTGAACCACATTTTCAGTTAGATATACATGATTTTAATATTTGAAATAGGTCCTAACTTTGTCAATGAATAATATTAATAGTAATTGTTTTAATAATAAAAAAAAACTCGTCACGCGTGCCGCATTTGCATCCTTATGATACACTGATGTCGAAAAATTCAAAATGTAAGCTGCAATTTGTTCCCATCATGCAAATAAAAATTTAACTTATGTCTTGTTTGATAGAACTCATTTGGCGCTGTCAAACAAGGCTGAATTGGTAAAATGCTTATATACATTAAAGGAATAATCACCACTTGAAGTTTAGTTATTTCGACATCAGCGTTTAGAGAGTTAACTGTTGCTACAGTACAGTCGGTCGACGTGGAGTGGTCATAGTCCATGCGTGGGCAGTGATGTCCACGCACGTTTTTACAAGATAACAAAAATTATCAGCAGCAAAATTTTCATTAATTATTTTTGTTAGGATTATTCCTTTAATTAATGTCTGGAATTCAATATCATTGCCTCCGTCTTAATATTGGCCACCCGTGGAAAGTGACCAGTCCACGCTGACAGTACTGAATATAAAATTTTTAAGAAAAATCATTTAACCCTTTAACCAACGCAGACGATATCAAAATTTATTATTTTAAATATAATTTTTTTACATTTTTTAAAAAAATTCAACAAAACCATATCATGTGACCCCTCGTTGGAACGAGCTCGACGAGCTCGTTCCAACGAGGGGTCACATGATATGGTTTTGTTGAAATTTTCTGAAAAATAATATTTTTTCAACTGCTAAATTTGCATATTACGATGGCGGATGCGGGCGATTCGTTGGGTAAAGGGTTAAGAATTTAGAGAATATTACATGGTTATCAGAGAGGACAGGCCGGATGGTGCACCGTGAAATCCCCCCGGTCCTCCAACATTGAAGCAGCCCAACAGCTGTTGATGCATGTAATTTCTTGAAAATAACCTAAAGGCGAAATGGATATGATTGTATAGATTACCGTCATATCAGACGGTGAATATCCGGGGTTAGGGACCCTCTCGAGTTTGAAATATGGAGCCTTCTGTACGCTTCTGAAATGCCGAATGTAAAAAGTGAAATGCACAGAAGTGACTACGAAATTACCTTTTGGGCCAACTCCATATATGTGTTTTAGCTTTCACGTTTGACAGTTCAAAGGAGCACAGAAGGCTCCACATTTCAAAATACAGGTAGCTGTCAGCATCATTAACCCACATTGGTGGAAAAAAAACCCGGTGTTACTTTGATCAGGTATTCGATAAACCCATTGCAAAATACTAGTCTCATTTTGTTTGTTGTTTCCTTTGAAGTTAGTTTTATTTCTGTGGGTTACATAGGTTATGACCCCTCATTGGAACGAGCTCATCGAGCTCGTTCCAATGAGGGGTCATAACCTATGTTTTTGAGACAAAAAATGAAAAAGTAGTTATTCAAGAATTTTATTTGCAAGTGTCGTCTGCTTTTCATGTTAGGAAAAGGGATAATCCTTTGAACCTGAGAAGCCTCTTTTCGGGCCCAGGAACATGATGCGTCATAATTAAATTAAGTGTGATAGCTGGCAAGTGAATGTGTGGAGTAGACACATCAATATTTTCAACGTGCAGCCTTCGGGCTTCAGGTTGAAAATATTAATTGGTCTACCCCCAAATAATCAATATGGACTCTCCCAATTGCCGCCATTGGACTGACATGGAAGATACCACCAGTCTTCAAAGGGTTAATAAGAGGACGGTTTACCTTGTTTTTATATAAATGTAGTTTCCCCTACATGTACATTTTGTAGTCAGAAGGAGGGTGCACGGAATGACATGTATTACACCACTCATCAACGTGGCATCCACTACCACGACTTGCCCAAAATGCTATGCGGATTGCCATTGATCGCTCGGATGCAAAGAAGTTGCTTTCTGTCAGTTCGAAATTCAAATTTTTCTCCCATCGGTCCAACAATTGTTGGACGGATGGGTCCGGGCTCCCACAACCTGGTGCAACGACGATTATGCCGTCGAAATGGCCTCTGTCATTGATCGCTCATATGCAAGGCAAAACAGCGTTCTTTCGATTCGAAAAATCGAAATTTTCTCCCATTGGGCCGAAGGATGGTCGACCCGATCAGTCCCCCCCGCCAAATGCAATCATTTTGGCCGAGTATGTTACTAAAAAGCCATCGATCGAAATTGTCTCTATATGGCGTGGCTATGATAGCGTCAATGCAAGGAACCAGCGTTCTTTCAGTTCAAAAAAATGAAATCTTCTCCGATTTCGGGTCGGAGACCCCCTCCTCCCCCCCCCCCCCCCACACACACAGTGCATTTCCCGTAATTGTTTTTTACCCAGTCCGTCCCTGATGATATTCTAGTTCAGGCGACAATAAGAAGTAATTTTATTACACGACCGTTCTTTGAAATCCCCATCTACAGCAACACTAAACCATGCGGAAAATGAAAATCCGTTCCGCACACATGTGCCGAACGGAATCACCCTAATCTGAGCAAATTGCTAAATAACTAAATAAAATGTCTAAAAATGAAGGATGTGGCGAGTTTAATGTGTACGAAAATAGCGAATAAGAAATAGATTCGATATATGATGGGGATAATGAATATCCAGAAGAAGAGTATAAGGACGCAAATTTTGTTGGCGATAAAATGTCTTCTTTTTGTTTATAGTTGTCAAATGAACTGCTGAGTGCCCTTCTAATAATTGTTTTTATAGACGTGAAGGCGTGTAATAAACACAGAACAACACGCGCGTGGAACTTGTACCATCGCGGAAGGATTTATTTATTGGTGTTTAAGGGCACATACTTATACACAATGGCTAATCATGACCGTGACAGTTTTACGGGTGGAGGAAGCCGGAGTACCCGGAGAGAACCACCGAGCAACGACGAGCAGCTGTCAGCTCCCCAACATCGTAACTCTGAACTCTGCACCGCAGCACAGGCAGGGTTAGATTGGTTGAAGACATGCGCACCATCGACGTGCAGTACGCCTCAGTACACAGCGTCATCGTGCCCCCATGTAGGCAATCGGGGTGAAGTGTCTTGCCCAAGGACACAACGCGGTTGCCGCAGGTGGGATTCGAACCGAGGACCTCTCGGCTTGCAGCCTGCACCTCTACCAACTGGGCCACCTCGCCCCACCCCCCCCCCCCCCGCGGAAGGATAAAACTGCGGCCTCTCGTTTTATCCCTCGACGCTAGCACTCGTGCCATATCGATTAATCCACTCACACGCGCGTGTCGTTCTGTGTTTGTACAGTGAAGCCCACTTATTTGGATATCTCTTAATTGTATTTCCCTGTTAATTGAATATAATTTCCCAACACAAAACCATTTACCATACCTTCAGTGCAAATTCGACCTGTCAATTGAATATAGGTTATAGAGTAAACTCCTGTAAATTGAATACAAAATCTTGTAACCGGTAGAGAAATTAACCTGACTCTCCCCAGTTTTCCTTTGTTTATAGACCTATTTGGCCTCAGTACATCCAATACAGGCATTTAATCTATTATCTCTTGTTTGACAGAGCTCATGGAGCTCTGTCAAACAAGATATAATAGAATAAATTGTTAAGTTTATCTCTAGAATACAGGAAAGTGACACAATCCCTGTTAATTGAATACTCCTGTCAATTGAATAAATTTCGTTGGCAAAGTGGCTATTCAATTAACAGGCAATTAACATCAAATACAGGCATTTAATCTATTATCTCTTGTTTGATAGAGCTCATGGAGCTCTGTCAAACAAGCTATAATAGAATAAATGCTAAGTTTATCTCCAGAATACAGGAAAGTGACACAATCCCTGTTAAATGAATACTCCTGTTAACTGAATAAATTTCGTTGGCAAAGTGGCTATTCAATTAACAGGCAATTAACATCCAATACAGGCATTTAATCTATTATCTCTTGTTTGACAGAGCTCATGGAGCTCTGTCAAACAAGATATAATAGAATAAATGCTAAGTTTATCTCTAGAATACAGGAAACTGACACAATCCCTGTTAAATAAATACTCCTGTTAACTGAATACATTTCGTTTGCAAAGAGGCTATTCAATTAACAGGATTCCATTGTATCACATAATCACTATCAAACATCTCATTACGAAAAATATCGTTTACAAAATGTCAGCAGTTATGAATACCTCACAGAATCAGCCTGTTTACATGAAAGCCTCATTTATAATATGAAGTATGTATGAATTCTACCTTATGAAACATTTCTTCAAAGCATTTGTCTCGCGTTTCGATAATTATCCGATAATCTCCCATTTCTCCGAAAACTAGCACCACACTAAAACGCGATTTCTGTTTATACTACGACTCATGTGACCACATGTGCTAAATAATGAATAATTTCGAATTGTTCTGTTGTTCTTTGATGGATTTGTTGTTTTTCTCATGGTGGTTGCTTATCACAAATAGATTGAAATATCGTCTCATCTTACCGATAAATGTTTTACACACAGATCTAGAGATTATGTATGGGGAAACTATTACAATGAGTTTCAGTGCAATCAAGATATTTAAAAAGAACAAATTCCATGAATAAAATGCATTTCTACTGCAAAATAGTTCCACAGAACAACTCACTGAAAGAGTAGTTCAGCAGTCGATACACACTAAAAACTAAAGTGTTAAAACTGACACTTTCAAGGTGTTAAACCCATTCTATCTCTTGGGGTTTGATTTTAACATTCAAAGTGCAATGTTTTAAGCACTTAGACATTACAATCGTCAGACATCTGAAACTTGAATGGATGGCACTTCCCATGTGTCTAGCATTGGTGGTTCTTCCAGAATCGTCCATAATTTGATTTGCGCTTGATAGGCACATAATTAAAAGGACACAACGCAGATGACGCGGATCAGGCTCGAGAGTTCGAGCCTGATCCGCGTCATCTGCGTTGTTTCCTTTTAAGTGTCACGACATTACACTTGTCAAGTGGTATTATTGTAACACCTGTCAAGTTCCGGGATATCTACACTTGAACAAAGTGCTAGTTCAGCACTTAGTAAGTGTTAAATACAGCATTTCAAGTGTAGTTTTTAACACTTTAGTTTTTAGCGTGTATGCCCCAGGACAAAATGCTCTCGGACATTATACCCTTGGACAAAATACCATTAGGATAAACTGCCCTCAGTGAATTTGGAGGGATGGACAAATGCCTTTAGGAATAATACCCTTAGGATAAAATACCCTCAATCGTATCCTAACATTAAATGACTGACTGATACTCTGATGGCCTCAAATGTTGTCATTTGAGTGGTACAAGTCAAGCGTGAAGCCAGGAGAGGTGCGTTGTGTGCAAACACACCTCCACACAAAATTAGAGTTTCAGTTGATCGACTATCTCCCCTTTGTGATTTGAAACTTTTGATAAAATATGGCGACCTCACTTGCCCCGATACATCGTACTGTCTTTGGCTGAGCCACAGAGACTTCGCTGTATCGGAGGAAGTTGTTTTAAAACATAATGTTTTTTGTCTGCTTGTAGTTTTTGGTAAAAACCTTGGCACTAAATTGGCACTTTTTTATAGCCTCGACTATAACAGAAAGTATCAAAGTGCCAAAGCGTTTCACTGAAAATATTGGTATGGCCCTGATGTTACAGGTCCTATGTGTTATGTAGAGCTTATCGCTGTTTAATTTCTGCCGTAATCACATCAGTAGAATTACATATATAGGTATAATATATATCTGGAAAATAAAATATACCAATCAACTTCATCGATTTATTTTATACGTAATATTTCACAAACAATAATGTTAAAACTAGAAGTCCTGTCACGAACTGTGCGCTTATCTAGGCTTAATTGCGCGTAAGAATTGCGCGCAATTGCCATATCGAATGGCATCCAAAGCACGACAAGTTCTCCAGGTTACTCATAGCAAATACAGGCAATGTTTCTGCCAATGGACTTCCAGGTTACCCGGAGGTCCATTGACTGAAACATTGCTTGTGCACAGGCCATATGTACAGAATTTGATAGCCTTACTATGGTCGTAACGCGTAGATTAACGCGCAGATCGACGTGCTATTTGTGCGCATTTCATGACAGGACTTCTAGTTTTAACTGTAGTGCAAAGGTGCTTATATATCTTTTAGATCCTAAATTTTAAATACTTTCCAAGTTGCTACCACAGGGCTTCACTTGATACCATTGCAGGTGCCGCCTTGTTCCATTCGATCATTTGGTTCAAAAGATGGTAATTAAAATTATAAATAAATAAAAAAAAATAATGAATTCATGAAGTCCTATATAACAACACAGTTGTAACAGATCACAAAAAACTAAAGCCATATACCCGAGTTCATTAGTAACACAAGCATTTTGTCCACCCATACATTGTCACTGAAGGCATTTATCCTGATAGCGTATTGTATTAAAGGCATTTTATCCTAAAGGCATTTTCTCCAATGGCATTTTATCCCATGGGCATTTTGACAAAGTTTATTTTGTCTTACAATCCTCTCGGGATATTAGGTTTTAATAGATTACACTGTGAGTAATGGGAAAATCTTTCAAAACTCCTCTTCACCCATACCTTTGCTGCAAAAGCTTTCATATTTGACACATGACATACTTGTATGGATGACTTACATACTCGTTCGAGTCAAAACGCGAGGATGATATTAGGCGTGTTACGAGGCTCCTCACAGTTTAACTCTGAAGCAAATGTACAAATGGAGATGATAACATTTCAATAATCTTCTCCAAAGCTACAACCTCAAAAGCTTTAACCCTTTACCCAAGGCAGACGATATCAATATTTATGATTTTAAATATTTTTTAAAAAATTTTCAAAATATTTCAGCAAAGCCATATCAATTGACCCCTCATTGGAACGAGCTCGTCGAGCTCGTTCCAATGAGGGGTCACATGATATAGTCTTGTTGTAATTTTCTGAAAATTAATATTTTTTCAACTGCTGGATTTGCATATTACGCGGGCGGATGCTGCCGATTCGTTAGATAAAGGATTAATATGTGACAGATAAAGTAGTCGTGTGGATTAGCTTCGGTTCTGTCCACACCAAGAGCACGGAGTCTAATTAGGAGAGTTATGGGGCTCCAAATGTTAACACTGTAGGTAACGTAAAAGTTGTTTTAAAATCTGATTCTCCCAGACCACTATCACAAATATCACCATATTTGATGCATGGCATCAGTGTAGGGATTTTTACCTCGAGAGCATACTTAGGACTGTTACGGGACATCAAATATACCATGGGTAGAGGGTGAAACAATAAAGATTCTTCTCCAAAATTGCTGGTCCAACATACAATTGTTTTTGTCGAGTTAGGACCTTGTTTTCAAAATTAAGGGTGTTACGGAGCTCCCAGATTTAACACGGTAAGTAGTAGACATAACATTTTAAAATCTTTTTCTATCAAACCCCATGCCCCAAAACCTTTTACATTGGAGTAATAATAAATTTATTTTGTGTGGGTTAGTTGTGATTTTCTTTCCGAGAATTGCATCTAATCACGGCACATATGATTTCAAACTCGGCCGATATGACGCCGGTTTCGGACGATATGAATCAAGCTATAGTTGTTCCCCTTGGTGCGTTACTGGGCGCAACCAATTTGCTTACATCGAAATCGGTCACTGTTACCCACCGAACTCAGCCAGGGAAATTGGCGTTCGCAGGTATAATGGAGTAGTTTGAAACTGAGTTTCCCTATTGTGGAGAATTATTGATGGTATTTAGTACTGAAATGGTTAACCGGATAATCGGTTTGAAACCTGTTAACCACCTAACCGATTAGCAAAACTGTCAACCGGTTATCCGATATATCGATAGTGATCGTCATTCCATGTTTAAAACGTAGTAAATCTGCTGCTTCTCCTTTGTGATATATTACACCTCGAAACCGCGTCGTATATATTGAGAAATAACCGCAATTGGCGTTCAATACTTCGTTAATGATCGACAGTTTCCGGGAATACTGAGTAATCGCAGAAACTATTCCGTAGTATGCATACAAACGAACATTGTCAAATACTCGACAACGTTCGTTTATGTACACACAACGGAATAGTTTGAGAATACTGCTCTCCAGTTCCTATAGTTTTGATCCCGTATTCGGTGAAATAATGGCCACGGGTAACCGGATATTATCCGGTTATAGCTCTCGGTTAGTCGGTTACGAAAATGAGCCAACCGTTTCAGCCCTAATTGTAATAACTAAGGACTTGGTGAATGAAGAGAAGAAAGAAGAGAATTGTACACAAAATTCAATGCAAACAAAGGTTCGAAGCCATAGACTCGTCAACGTGGGAGAAGAGATAGATCAGCTATCATAACTCCGCGTCTTCCCACAGTGAGGAACCCGAGATGTTCGGATAGCTGAACTAGAAGCGGAGGAATAATCTTGAACGAGAAGCCGAAGGCTTTGAGTTCAATATTATCCCTCCGCCAAAATCGATCGAGTGCTGTAACAAAATGACAGTTCGAACGCGTCTGCTGTTCTGTAGTTATTACACGCCTACAGTTTACTAAAAAGTATTAATAATTGATTATTAAAAACACAAATTATTGCCAAAAATAACCAATACGTAAAAAAATATGTATTATTCTGCGGCAGTTAAAATGTCAATCGGGCGTCGGATGGGCGTGTTGAATAGTCCCCGCAAGTGATCCGTATTCTTCAAGGACAATACAGAAAAGTTTATTGTTCGTTAGTTTTTTCCAGAAAAAAACGACGTGTATTTTATGAAAATAAAAGCATAGGCGTGTGATAAAAGAGGTTATTATATGGTTAGTTTCATATCGGCCGACATATCAACCCTTGATAATTTCAACCTTCAGTCCAATCCTGATATGAAATTACCTCGTCTGATATCTTTTCCGATATGAAACTAACCAACTAATAACCTCCAATTATTTGGATCTGGTTATTGATGTTAGGGAGCCACCTTATTTTAACATTCGGATAATGGGGAAAACTTTCAAAAAATCTTCTTTTCCCAAACCATGGTCCCAAAACCTTTGATATTTCATATGTGACTTACTCTATAGGCGTCGATTCAGAGTTCTTCAAATGACGTCTCCAGATCAAAATTTATGTTTTCCTTGCGAGGGGTATTATTTTGTACCCCGCCCCAACTTTCTATTTTCACAATTCTCGACCAATTTGAATCAAATTTGGTAGACAGTGTTATTGAGTGACATTTAAATGACTCTGGAAAAAATATCACGCAGCCCCGATGGAAATTTTCGTGTATTCGTTTCCATCCAAATTTTAATGGCTTTTGCCCACCCAAAAAATTAGTTTTTGATAACTTTCGAACAGAAAAGAACATTTCCTAAAAAACTGGATACGGGAGGGAATCAAGAGCGGTCGCTGAGAGAGGTTGTCGAAGAGTTCAAAATAGGCTTCTTTGTGACTTACATTAAATAATTTTTTGATATTTGGTAAGTCGATTCAATATGAACCTAATAGATTAATTTATTATACACCAAACAAGAAAATCGACTCGAATCTACTATTTGGGGCCCCTCTCAACCGATATGACGGAAAACTAAATTTGTGGTTTTCCAAATATATACCCCATTGTCTTAAAGGAGGCTATCGAACCATTGGCTCGAGAGACTAAGTATTGCGTTAAATAAATACCAAATTGTTTCCAATCGGGAGACTGAAGTTTTAACGGATGAAATATTATTTACGTTTGAAAATCAGACGTAAATATTATTATTTCCAAATGAAACAAAATACTGCATTTTGATTGGCTGAGAGGTACGGTGTAACTTGCAATCCACAGTGGGTTTTTTTTTCGCCGTAGTTAACCACGGTGTAAAAACAAGAATATACAATAGCAGGTTATATGGCTAAAAAAGTACCAATTTTTAATTATTAATTCATACCTTCTGCTCAGTTATGTTAGAACAAAAATAAAAATATAGGAAATTTAGTATTTCTGTGCAATAAAATATTACAGATATGGATGGCATTGGAACTGGCTCATTGATATTTGTCTTGTTTTATAAAGAAACTTACAAAGTTCAAATTTTCTGTCAGTTTTTTCCCACAGTGTAGGTTAAAGTATTAACTACACCAAAATTCTTGGAAATAAATCTGTTGTCCATGTGTTTTCCAGGGTGTATGGGAATTTACACGGGTTTGGGAACTCATACACCCTTTGCCTCAGGGTGTATGTGTTCCCAAACCGGTGTAAATTCCCATACACCCTGGAAAACACAAGGATAACTAATAGATCAGACGAAAATATTAGTATTAAATTCATATAAAATACAAAGAGTTTTTTTTCATATTTTTTTATTCAGATCTTAGGATTTTATTTACAAGCAAAAGTACATTTTTCTGTCTATAAAATTCACAGAAATTTATTTTACGTAACACAAAAATAGCAAAGTTAATTATTCCTATGTAGTGATATGGGGTTTCCATTGTAGCTGCACTATAGCGAAGGTGGTGTCTAAAGTATAGTGTTGCAAGATACTGCTGTGTGTGTTTTGCTAGCGATTCCGGGTCCTACACGCATATCATATGAGCGTATAAGTACAAATATATGATTACGGCTGCGCATTTCTGTCGTTGGATATAAACTCAATTGTTGCAACCTCTCAATGTCGCCCCAATTTTAGGAATGGTTGAGTTACGACCGTGTAACGATATCTATAATGACTGCTGTAAATTGGTTGTCTGATTGTTTGGTGAGAGAGACCTCATTTAACTGGTTGATCGCCAGAAACCGCTATCAGGGCTTTCACAAAAACAAGAAAGTACCTGAGTAAAAGCCAGCATTTCCCTTCCTTATGTTTCATAGTCAGTCAAACGCAAATAACAAAGAGTTTGTTATCTGTGATAGGTTTAACGACTAGCTTTAGAGTATCTTCTTCAAATAAATGACGTAGTATGATGATTGTTTTTGTATTTGCGTACGTCATTTACTTTATGAATCAATGGTGTTTAGATAGTGACGTAACAGAACACTACAGTTAAAACCAGAAGTCCTGTCACGAACTGTGCGCTTATCTAGGCTTAATTGCGCGTAGGAATTGCGCGCAATTGCCATATCGAATGTCATCCAAAGCACGGCAGGTTCTCCTGGTTACTCATAGCAAACACAGGCCATGTTTCTGCCAATGGACCTCCGGGTTACCCGGAGGTCCATTGGCTGAAACATTGCATGTGCACAAGCCCTATGTAAGAATTTGACAGCCTTACTATGGTCATAACGCGTAGATTAACGCGCAGATCGACGTGCTATTTGTGCGCATATCAGGGCGGGACTTCTAGTTTTAACTGTAGTGTACCAAAATGAACTAAAACAATTTATACATTAGGTATGTGGTGCACATCCCTTTTATGTTATGAAAGACGATTCACTAGACATATGATGGAGAAACAGGATGGAAGGGCTTGAAAATGTGAAAAGGTATGTGATAGGTGGAAAAAAAGTGGAGCGTGAGGATGAGGACTGTTGGTACAACACAATGAACAACTTATACCTTGTAGGGTTTGCAAGTTTCAATTGACAAAAAATATTGAAGAAACAGGATAGAAAATGGAAGGATGGGTGAGAAGGGGGAATGAGAGAGCGGGTTCGTATGCTTGCTGTGGAATTTAGCCGAGTACAGATAATACAGATCCATGACCTATTCTTAGTTGCATTATATTTGAAGCATTTTTGGTAGTTTTGGCATTGCTGTAACCGGTTCTCGTCAGATCACCGTAGTTAAGCAATGTCGAGCGCGGTTAGTTGTTGGATTGGTGACCGTCTGAGCGATCGATTCGGACTCCCGCGTTGTGTCCTTGGGCAAGGCACTTAACCCCGATTGTCCACATAGGGACACGATGACGCCGTGTACTAAGGCGCACTGCACGTCGATGGTGCGCATGTGTTCAACCAATCTAACCTTGCCTGTGCTGCAGTGTGGAGTTACGATGTTGGGGAGCTGGCAGCTGCTCGCCATTGCTCGGTGGTTCTCTCCGTGTCTTTCGGCTTCCTCCACCCGTAAAACTGTCACGGTCATGATTAGCCATTGTGCATAAGTATGTGACCTTAAACACCAATAAATAAATAAATAAATTTTGGTAGTTTAAACGTTTTAGAATACATTTAATGGGTGTACCTCAAAACAATAGAGGTCAGCATCCAAGATGACCACTATTTGAAGTAGTAAAAGTGATATACTGGTCATTGTTAAAAGAACATCATCTGAAGTAGGTCATGTTTGTTATCAGCTTGTGCGGAATGCAGCCGCCAATCAAAATATCAACAAAACATGAACCTTCAACCACTTAAATTCCAAACATATAACAGAATAAATCTTTAACAAAAAACTCCTCAAATAATGCATAGAAGTGAAAAAGTACGTCCAAACAATAAACATCTGTACCTGGGAATATGCAACCAGAAGTATGTTATTTGATTTGTGAGCTAACCTGGTTCTTCTCCTTTTTACATTGATTGGGTCTGTATGTCTGAAAGGTTATTAATCGTGGGCGTGTTCAAAAGAGCAAGACAGACATTTGTGTGATTTGCACAAAAAAAATGTGATGAAGACCGGTCTGATTATCCTCAGCAATCATGGGATGGGATGAAAGTTCTAGCTAAAAATAGAAAGGTTTGGATCGGTATGGAGATTTATATAAAAGAGTAGACGGCGCAATGGACGTCTGGCTTAATTTTTCAGTCGAGTCGGTGTACTCTGTGCAGCTTTAATAGGCGATGGCAGTGACGTATTATTTATACGCAGCAAGCGTTCCAGTCATGCCAGTGAGCCTCTGTTTGAAAAGGACAAATGTATATGATGTATGAAGAGTGATAATAGTAAGTAAAGACTGGCAATTTATATTTAATCAAACAGCAGAGTACGTGGACAGGATTTAAGCAGCATGTTTGTCAGGCCTTTAATTTTTTCCTAACTAACGACGGTAAACGCTGTGCTCAAATAAGGTAATTGCGCCCAAATTATGTTTTGCAGTGTTTCGGCAATATATAGTCTGGCCAGGTTTCCCTGATGCCAGCAATACAGCTTAGAGCTTACCTTCGAAATCAAACAATGCAACAGATATTTAAGAAAAAAAAACCCACAGAGTGCGCCATAGAAAAGGAATCGGCGTCGACAGTGTCGTATACGACACTGTTGACGACGATTGCTTTTTCTGTGGCGAATTCCACATGATCGTGCACTTAAAGCTTGAGATCTATTATATTCATGTTTGTGACATTTCTCAGTAAACGCCATGCGTAATTTACATTCAAATAGATCTTTGGCTCGACACTGGGAAAATGAGAAGCCTTCTCGAGTTAGCCGAGTAAACATACGTCAAAGGATGATGGGAGGGAACCAGTGATAATGGTGAAGACCTATAACAAGGGGTTGTAAACTAGCATTTTAAGACGGGAGACCTAAAACCAAAAACAAACACCAAGACGAAGCAAATACCGGTGCTTTTTCTCCAACCATGCAGGCCACATCCATATTTGCCCACATTAGACTGATCTAAAGGTCTGATGTTTGTTTTCTCGAAGATTAAGATTTGGTAGAACGAATGTCGACAGAAATACTAGGAGAGATTCGATATAAAAAAAATGGAAACCGTTGTAGGACAGCAGAAAATTCTCTCTCTTTGATATTTCACAAGCAGTCACTTGTAATCAGGAGGTGATCAACACATTCTTCAACCAATGTTCGTGAGACAATATTCAACACGAAATAACCACGAACGCTACAGGAACAGATTCAGGGGATATTTATCTGGCTGGGTATGTGGAACCCTCTGTTTACCATCCACAAACCACCGAGGTCTCTTAGGCCATCAGGTCAACTCAATCTGGTTCAGTCCGTATCTAAATTTACTTGTGCTGGTGATAGGGCCTTTGCGGTTGCTGGTCGAGGACTTTGGAATTCTCTTCCAATCGACATAAAAAATAGTAAATCACCTGAATCATTCAAGTCTGGTACTAAAACCTACCTTTTCGAGAGGCATTTCCTTCAGTGGTCTTTTAATTTTGGTCATAAACTGACATTACCATGTGCGTGGGTATGACTGAGTCAGTGAGGATTGCCTGGTTACTCGTCAAGTTACACTCACATACTTGTTTTGGTAAAGTTGTAGTTATTTTTATCATTTTATTTTAATTCAATACCCTTTTTCTTTTATGTTCTGTCGCTTATCGCCACGATATGGACTCGGTTGCTGATGTGGCGTTGGGCACTAAATGCAATTATTGTACAGCCATTGAGCACCGTGTGTAGATTCTAGGCTTTAAAATTATTATTATTATTATTATTATATTACTTGATTAGTTTCATATAACCCGAGATATCAGTCCGAGGTAATTTCATATCAGGCTGAGACTAAAGGTCAAATGCTGATGTTAACCCTTTACCTAACATGAAAAGCAGACGACACTTGCAAAAAAATTCTTGAATAACTATTTTTTTTCATTTTTTGTCTCAAAAACATAGGTTATGACCCCTCGTTGGAACGAGCTCGACGAGCTCGTTCCAACGAGGGGTCATAACCTATGTTTTTGAGACAAAAAATGAAAAAATAATGAAAATTAATTGGCGATTTTTTTAGAATAGCGCTGGCCGGTTTTGGCCGTTACGTTGGGTAAAGGGTTAAGTTACCGAGGGCTAATATCTCGGCTGATCTGGAACTAACCAAGTGATAACCTGTTTATTTATTGTATCAAAATTCTCTAACCTGTTATTGTTTTTTGACAGTGTTATGTTTCTCATTCTTTTCACAAAGCCCGTAGTTTCCTCTTCCACTTGTCCTAGTTCAGCTCTACTAACTTCTCGACATCACAAGTGGGGAAGCTGCGACGTTCGGATAGCTGAACTACATCTTCTCCCACGTCGAACGATCTCCGCTTGTGACAGTGAATCTTAGTTTACGATGAACCTGTGGGATGAAATATGTACTACTGGTCAGTGTCGGCGCTACGGGGGGGGGGGGGGGATAGGGCGGGGGGGGGGATAGGGCGGGGGGGGGGGCTTTTGCCCCCAAACGAAGGCTTTACCCCCCCAGTTGCCCCCCCAACCATCTCGCATGCATTTCCATCCACCCTCACACACAAACACATTCAGTCACTCTCTCTCTCTCACACACACACGCCCCTCTCTTTTCTTATTCCCAATAATTTCCCATACACACTTAGCCCAAAGCCTCAGGCTAGCTGTTGAACACATCCAGGCAATAGAGATTTAAAGACTCGGATGCAGATACTTATAAGTTATAATTAAGTTATGAGCCAACAAAGGCATGTCTATCCATATCCCTTGTCTAAAAAAATTCATGGATTTCGCATTATGACAGACGGGCATTATCTCCCTTGCACTGTTCAATTATTTGATCTCTCTCTCTCTCTCTCTCTCTCTCTCTCTCTCTCTCTCTCTCTCTCTCTCTCTCTCTCTCTCTCACACACACACTCACACTCACACACACACACACACACACACACACACACACACACACACAGACGTAATCCACAGGACGTACCAAACCAAAAAAGTATATTACGGACTTTGGGTCCAAGTTTGGACTACCTCATAACAAAGTAATGATATGATCCTTTACGTATTTGCCCCCCTTCGTGGGAGTCTGCCCCCCTAGTTGCCCCCCCCCCCCACACACACAAAAACATTTCTGGCGCCGCCACTGCTACTGGAAAGGTTATGTGAAACAAATGTATTCATCATTTTCATGGAGCGCATATAACTTATTGAATGAAGACTATAAACTTAACAACTACACAAAGAAAAGGAGAAAAATCGAAAAACTTTTAAACGACCAGCCTTTTCAGAAATCTTACTGTCGTTGGGAAAACTATAGAGATTTATACACTTGCACTGCCGATAATGATACACTGTTTTAACAGTTCTGACCTATCCCCTAATATATATATATGATAAAATACAAGAACAGGTTTTTAGATTCCTGTGGTCAGGAAAAAGAGATAAAAATAAAGCTTACTATGATTGTCAACTCCGTTATAAAGGTTAGCATTAACTTCCAGCATATAAAGGCATATACCCACGTCTTAAAATTACCGTGAGTAAATACTGTTGAACTGTAATGTCTCAGCTTTATGGAAAACACTTGTTCGCGACGACTTTGAACACATTGGTAATCATAAAGTTTGGTATATGCACAAAGAAAGGTTGAGGCGAGGTGGGGAAAATACAAACCTGTTTTGAAAAAAAAGTGTCCTTAACTCTTTTGGCGCGACAGGCGACTAAAGTCGACAGACGGCAGACCGCGGAAAGGTACTGCAGTAGTCATTGTAGCCAAATGTGTGTGTCCATTCCCAAGTGTTTTTAATCCTTACCCAACGCAGACGATATCAAAATTTATTATTTTAAATATCATTTTTTCAAATGTTTCAAAAACTTTCAACAAAACCATATCCTGTGACCTCTCTTTGGAACATGCTCGACGAGCTCGTTCCAACGAGGGGTCACATGATATGGTTTTGTTGAAATTTAAAAAAAATAATATTTCTTCAACTGCTGAAGTTGCATATTACGCGCGGGGGGGGGGGGGGGGGGGGGGTGGGGGGTGGGGGCTGCACCCGATTCGTTGTGTAAAGGTTTGAACAAACATACGTATTCCTATGTTTCATGCACCATTTATGTCCTATCCATGAACAACGATATCGTCCCTTGAAAGTATAAAGGTGCCGTTTAAATATATACAGAAAATCATTTGATAAACTGTCAACGAGATAGATCATTAGAACATCTTTTAAAATAATAACACATTAAATCTAACAACCTATTCTTTTTGTAAAATTCCTGATGAATATTAGGCGCTAAGAATTCTGTTTCTCAGATTATTTCGCGCCAAAAGAGTTAATTGAAGGTCTATTTTGGGCACAATGGCTGACACAACCCCAATCGAGATTTGTTCTGAGACACTATTCTCCAATAAACGTATCCAAACTAACAATAAACTGTTTTACGACAAAAAGTTGTGTTCAAAGGGGATTTTCTACATCAGGAATATAATGCCTGACAATAAATTCCTTTCTTTCACGGTCTTCTAAAGCCTCGTTCACAGTGTACAAGGGGTGATCGATAACCCTGTACCTAACCTGAAAAGCAGACGACACTTGCAAACAAAATTCTTGAATAACTCATTTTTGTCTCAAAAACATAGGTTATGAACCCTCATTGGAACGAGCTCGTTGAGCTCGTTCCAATGAGGGGTCATAACCTATCTTTTTGAGACAAAAAATGAAAAAATAATGAAAATTAATTGGCGATTTTTTTGTGAATAGCGCTGATCGGTTTTGGCCGTTACGTTGGGTAAAGGGTTAACGTGATTCCTAAATCATGAAAAGCGTGTTGCAACAGAACAAAAAATCCGGACAGTTCAAAGTCGAAATCTTGAAAAGTTGCCGTGTATGCAAAAAGTATGCGAAAATTTTTATCAACATTTTCTTGAGATTTTTGCACGATAGCCCAAACAAGTGCATTAAAATGAAATCACGTTCTAAGCATAAATTTACAACGACGTGACTGTGAATCACTTTGTACATTGCCTTTCTCTCTCAGCGACGACTCTTTCCTGCATAGTATAAAATTTAGAATTCTGCACAGAACACTGTATACGAATTTTAGGCTATAAATGTGTTCCAAAACAAAGACGATTCTACTGTTTTCTTTTTTTTTTGGGGGGGGGGCGGGGGTGGGGGGGGGGGGGCAACGTGAGGATAAATTACACCTCTCCTTCCTAATCGCCCCAGAATTCATTCTCCTAGGATATTAGAGTACCGGAACTTAAATAGATAACATACAGTACGTGGAGAGTGGATTGTAATAAATCACCCACAGAGTGGAGTTATCACCCAAGCTATAACTTTCAAAGTTTGTACACATCGACAAAAAACACAAGCAATGTTTCAGCCAATGGACCTCCGGGTTTAACCCAGAGGTCCATTGGATGAAACTTTGCTGGTGCTGGTTATACTTTGCAACAAATTTGCAATTATTGCTCGGGTGGAATCCCCACTCTGCGGGTGATTTAGTGATAATACACTCTCCACGTACTTTAAATGCTCAGTACATTCTGTTATACACAAAACTACATTTACTCTTGCACAGTGAGGAAATGTCAGCCTTGTCTTCCAGGATTTTTGCAAGGAATAAAAATGCACCTCAATCTAGAGACGACGTCGCTTCATGTATATACACCGAAAAAAACAGCAATTCTTGAAATCCAGATGGGATGAAATGATATGCATTGTCCGCGCAGATACAATACCTGTGTTAAGACAGTTCTCGTGCTTTAAACATCAAACGTAACATCTTTTCCACGAAAGCAGAACAGACAGAAACACTGTTGTACAATTCGAAACAAAATAAAAGTACTTTAAATTACCGTATACTATTAACATGTTACATTAATCTTATTTTTGTGTTAATCCGCTATGTGTTCTGTATGTATTGATATAACTGAGTAAAAAAATATTACAGACATAAAAAAAACTCTGCTTCAAACCACTCCACCGTTCCCGATAACGCCAATGCCGTGATTGAGTTCGACGATAAACTTGGAACATTTCCATGTAAACAAATTTGTTGCACCTTATAACTCGTCCAGGAAGGCAACTCAAACTTGGCCATAACAGCCGAGTTTGAAGCCATATCAGCCGACTTTGACAAAGGGGAATTCTGGGAAAGAAAATCATATCTAATAAATAATCTTTATTACAACTTAACCCTTTACCTAACATGAAAAGCAGACGACAGTTGCAAAAAAAAATCTGGAATAACTAATTGTTTTAATTTTTTGTCTCAAAAACATAGGTTATGACCCCTCATTGGAACGAGCTCGACGAGCTCGTTCCAAAGAGGGGTCATAACCTGTGTTTTTGAGACAAGAAATGAAAACAATAATGGAAATTAATTGGCGATTTTTGTGAAAAGCGCTGCGGGTTTGGTCTTTACTTTGGGCAAAGGGTTAAATCTCAAAGAATTCAATGTAGATTGAGCTACGTGCATCATTAGATCTAGCACAATGAAACACTGGTTACAAAGGCTGTTTGCTGACACGATTGGTTTTCATGAGACATTCCCCAAATATAAGAGAACACTTGTCTGGCACGTCTGATAATGGCTGTTGCGTGGAAGCGTCTATTTATTTCCCCTGATATCTGTAATGATCAATTGATTAAATCTGTTGCCGGAAGATTGAAACACAGACTTGCAGGACATGTTCCGTGGCCACCAACTGTTGAGGATCTTGAAACAGTGAAATATCCTAGCCTGTTACTTTGAAAGGGTCTCACGTGATTCGCGAAACCAGCCTTCATCAACTAAATGCGAGTATTTATTTTATGGTAAATGGCCTTTATGACATTGGTTCCGATATATAGGAGAGTGCGCACAATAAAAGATATAAAAATATAACCAAAAACGTGTTCATCTAGGCTTCAGATAAAGTCCACAAAGAAGAGAGTTTGCAGGTTTCTCCAAAGACCCAAAAGAAGAAGATTCGCGTTCCAAAATTCCGTAGAAGTGTTTTCCTGGATTTCCCACATCGTGAGGATGTAGGTAATGTTCACTATTCTCTTCGCAGCAAGTGTTAAGATCTGACGTCCAGTAACATAAATGCAAGAGAGCATGGGTGTCAATGTTCCAAACTGGAAGCAGTTATAATCCTTGTTTTCCTTGTTTATATTTACCACACGTTGAGAGATCATGGTGTGGATGAACTTGTTGTAATTGATTCTGAAGATACAGATGTCGTGGGGACGCGTTAGGACCATAGTATGGTTATCAAATTTTGTACATATGGCCTGTGCGCAAGCAATGTTTCAGCCAATGGACCTCCGGGTTAGACCCGGAGGTCCATTGGCTGAAACATTGCTTGTGTTGTTTGTCGATATGTACACAATTTGAAAGTTATAGCCTGGGTGATAACTCCACTCCGAGGGTGATTTACTTACAATCCACTCTCCACGTACTGTACAACGCGAAGATCTCAAATTTTCAAGTTTGTCTTCTGAAACGCTGCTTTGAGTAAGAAATGTTAGGGTAACCTGTTCAATCTGATATTATTTGAGAGATGGATCCCTTCTTACTACTTTTACCAAAGAGATATTCTTAATAACCTCCTAAAGCAACACTAAGTGAATTAGTTCAAGCAAAGTTACATTCAGAGTCCTTTATAGAAATTGAAGAAGATACTGATGATTCTGATTCAGAGTCCGAGTGGAAAGTTTATGATGATGAGTGACTTTTGAACATTCTATGATACAAAGTACAGTACACAAAATACGATCTTTGATCAATTCATGATGATTGGGTCACGTATCTATATTATATGTTCTTTACTAACAGTAATTTTCAGCTAGTTTTGAAGTAACTATACTTATAATAACGTACAAATGAAAATTCATCGATGTTTAACACGGACCCAAGAGGAATATTCTTGAACTAAACAGTGGTCAATGTAACCAATTTTGAGGAATCCTTTTTCTTATCTTTTTTAAATTTTATTTTTTTTTTTGTTATGGCCTTTCCTCTGTGAATATGTTTTCATTAATTTTTGGACATTCATGTAGTTGAGTGTTTATGTTTTCTTAATATAATATTTGGCCGTTGCATACAATATACTCGTCGTGGACTGGTCGTAATCCACACGTGGGCAGTGATGTCTACGCGTGCGTTTACCAGGTAATAATAATCATCATCAGCAAAATTTCAATTATGAAGCACCGGGTTATACCCGGTGCTTCATTAATTAAATTTTTGATGAGTATTCCTATAAATAATGATCGGAATTTAATATTATTACATTCAGAGACCTTTGTAGAAATTGAAGAAGATACTGATGATTTTGATTCAGATTCAGAGTGGGAAGTTTATGATTTTGAGTGACTTCAATCTGTGACCAATTCATGAGAATTGGGTCACGTATCTATCTATATCTGTTGACTACCAACAGACATTTTCAGCTAGTTTTGAAGTAATTATACTAAGAATGACATAAAAATGTAAATTCATCAGTATTTAATCCGTGTCCAAGAGGCATATTCTTGAACTAAACAGTGATCAATGAAACCAATTTTCAGGAATCCTCTTTCTTATAGCCTGTGTGCGAGTAATTCTGACACCAATACTCATTGCATATACATGTATAGTAGTTGTCAGAAATCTGTACATCAAGAAAAATTGATTCTAATGATTAAATGCGATTTTTTTTCTTTTTAGTTTTTTTATATTATAGCTTATCATCTGTGAATACGTTTTTTTTTATTAATTTTTCAACATTTAAGTAGTTGAATGTGTATGTTTTGTTAAAATAATGATTCGACGCGGACTGATCGTAATTTGCAAGTTGGCCGTGATGTCCACGTGCGTTTACCAGGTAATAAAAATCATCATCACAAAAATTTTAATTATTGATGCACCGGGTTGTACACTGTGCTTCATTAATTAATTTTGTGATGATTATTCAAAAATTAGTGTTGGGAGTCCAATATTATTGCGTCCGTGAATATATTGCTTACCTGACCACTATCACATTTTAGCGACTTCAAATGGTTACCACCTTGGATTTTGCCATTCGTTTTGTGAGGTACACACATTTTAAATCCATTCTAAAACATTTAATATATCACAAAATGCATTCAATGAAATACCATCAAGAATTTGTGACAGATCTGTACAGTTAAAACTAGAAGTCCTGTCACTAACTGTGCGCTTATCTAGGCTTAATTACGCGTAGGGATTGCGCGCAATTGCCATATCGAATGGCATCCAAACACAGCAGGTTCTCCTGGTTACTCATAGCAAACACAGGCAATGTTTCTGCCCATGGACCTCCGGGTTACCCGGAGGTCCATTGGCTGAAACATTGCTTGTACAAAGGCCATATGTACAGAATTTGATTGCCTTACTATGGTTATAACGCGTAGATTAACGCGCAGATCGACGTGCTTTTTGTGCGCATTTCGTGACAGGACTTCTAGTTTTAACTGTATTATCCGTTCAATACTTATTCGCTTTGACGCGGTAAGTGATGTTTATTATTTGAAGCATTACACCCTTGATGGTATCACCTTTTATCTCACAATCGGGGAGTTTTTGCACTGTTACGCAATTAAAGTTTAATGTATCTGGGCCCTTGTTCAGCATCCGTATCAAGGGCCCCTGATACAAGCGCGTGATTCTGCTGTTGCCAAAACAACAGCATTAATATCATTTCGCGCTTTTCCTTTCAGAGAAAACAGTATTAGGTGAGGCGAAGCCGAACCTAATATTGTTTTCTCTGAGCCGCATATGACACTGTATCTGCCAACTAAACGCCCTGTAACGTATTTATTATGCACGACATGCTAAAATGTCACTGGGGAAGAAGTTACCTCAACGAATAGTTAAATTATGCGCACTTTTCGGCATCTTGGGCTGGTTTGTAGCCTTTTATTGGGATTTTCCTGAACGCTCGAATCGAGGCTTCTCTCTTGAAGTTAAAGGATTAGCTTCCGTTATGAAATGTGGAAAACTCCACCTCAATACACGATGAACGGCATGTTTTAAAATATAATAAACCTTTACACCAAGAGGGAAATTTAATTCACCAGTAATTATTGCAAAAGTAACAACCAAATTCACGTTGACGAAACACACAGTTACTCCACTTCGCAAGACAGTATTCAGTAAAGTGAATCCCAGTGACGTAATTTTCTCTGAAGTGTAACGTCATCACTGACCTCAATATGGAGATCTCAATGAACTCTATTCTATTTTTCAATTTGCGTCTTTCCATCGATAAGGCAATGAAAAAGTTCCTCTTAAAATAGTTGTATAACACATTTTGTGGTCAATATTGTGAGATAAATTTATCATCACCACTGTGTGTGTGTCCGGAAATTCTGATCAAGTCTCGTTGTAGGCACAGAATCGCATTTCGACTCGCCCTAACGGGCTCGTCGAAATACTGTTCTGTTCCTACAACTCGACTTGATCTGAATTTTCGGAGACACACACTGTGGTGATAATCTGTATATTCTCTTCTGTCTAGTACGAAATGGGTGAGTCTATTATGGCTTTGTGTGGAGCTTCAGTAATTAATTAATCCTACAGCCCTATAAAGCTGTTTGATTAACTCCTTGCATGCTGCTGGTGGATATTCCTGCCCAGGACAGGATTTCACATGTCACTGATATTAGAGAAATTTGGGCACTTTTAATCAAATTTCATCGGTAAATTGCATAGCTTTTTCACCATGGATTTCTTGAGCTAAATTTCAATGAAGTTTTCATCAAATATAGTCATGACTGCTTCACAGCAGCCATGAGTAGATTTGATGAAAAATATCTTGGAAAATACTCAGCGGGTTAAAAGCTAAAATATCATTGATTCTGTTGTTTAGTTAAGTATTTATTGTATTGTCTACTCACGAACTGTACACTTTTGCTTCACGCGACAATTTGTGCATCTAAGAATTGGAATGAATTATCTACTCCAGGCCTAACAACCAGTGCTCAAAATAACTTTTTTTTCTGTGCGTAGCAAAATGCTACACATTTCCAAAAAATGAATAGCATTTTGTAAAAACTGCATAGCTATTTTTGTATACCGGAGTTATGTTATGCTGTTTGGTATTGAATTCTTCTACGTAGATAGAATAGTTTCCATTCATTTCTGGGCATTTCCAAATGATCTGCAACACATGAAACATTTGCTATGTCTTTTTTAACTGAACTGCCTTTAAGGGTTGCATGGACTTGGATATTTTCAAATGACGTCGTGGTTGTTTAACAGAGTTCTCAAAATGGAAGTTGGGATTTTTAATTTGATGGGCTTGAAGTTATTTTTAATGGACATTTTATGCAAAATGTTGTAAAAACAGGAAGAATTTAAACCATCTTACATATGAAGTTGCTAATGATGCTTGATGGAGAGTTAATCTGAGTTATGCCTGGAATGTTCCCCAATCAGAAGTAAAGCATCAGTGAATTAGTTTTCAAATTTTCATTTACATTTTGCGAGACAAGATAATCAACTGCATCCTAATAGGCTGCAGTTGATTATCTTGTATGGCAAAATGCTATATATAATTGAACATTGTGTAGCTTTTTGCAAGTTTTGCATAGCAAAAAGCGAAGCGACACCGCTTATCTTGAACTCTGCTAACAACAATCAAATTGAGAACGGGCCACATCCATTCTCAATGGGACGAAGGAAGCTAACAAATCCTTGAACACCTTCAAGGTGATAACAAGCCAAAAAAGCAACAAAACTAATATAACTAACTAAAATGAATCATTAGAATTTTGAAAGATATGGCAGTTTGCCAACTTGCAAATTGCCACATCTTTGAAATTGCTTATGGTTTATTTCAACCCATTTAAAGTCCGGGGTGATTTTGACATGGGAGAATTCTGTCTGAGGATTTTATTGGGGAGGGATTATCTCGTGCGGGTATTTTGAAGGTACAGTTAAAACTAGAAGTCCTGTCATGAAATGTGCACCAATGGCACGTCGATCTGAGCGTTAATCTACGCGTTATGACCATAGTAAGGCTATCAAATTATGTACATATGGCCTGTGCACGACGAAATGTTTTAGCCAATGGACCTCCGGGTAACCCGGAGGTCCATTGGCAGAAACATTGCCCGTGTTTGCTATGAGTAACCAGGAAAACCTGCCGTGCTTTTGATGGCATTCGATATGGTAATTGCGCGCAATTCCTACGCGCAATTAAGCCTGGATATGCGCACAGTTCGTGACGGGACTTCTAGTTTTAACTGTCTTCCAGTCGCGAAGAGTTAATATTCATTGTGAACATGTTTTGAAATGCAACGCGCAGACAGCTTTTCTATTTTATAACAATTATAATTGCTTCCAAAGTCATTACTAATGTATTAGCCTGACAATTGTAATGCAGCTTGTTGAGCACGCTGTATAAACTCGATACACTCTTACCTTCAATAAGTCGATTGAGCATAGCCACAATTCAACAACTCACTTCACGTCTCAATCAAATGTATCGTCAGACCATGCTGCCGCACCAACACAGTGGGATGGATTTACAGATTGTGCTAGTGATATCAGTTTTAACAGTGTTGCCTGCAGTAGCTGAAAGTTTCAACTTGTCATCGCTGACTGTTACACCATATCGTATGTATAATTATGCAAATTTATACAGTGCGTGCACTGGGGAATACGACGAACGCGTGTTTGGAGTTGACTTTCCACCCAATCAGAAACCTAAATTTTGCCGAGGAGCCATCAGGTGGCATTTTTCCTTCTCTTCTGTTGTTTGCTTTTACTATTTTGGGTGGAAAGTCTTCTCTGCCATGGTTTTGTAAGTTGTCCGTGTATATTGCGTATAAACCTTTACTCTGGTTTGAACACTCATACTACAGTACGTGGAGAGTGGATTGTAACTAAATCACCCGTGGAGTGGAGTTATCACCCAAGCTATAACTTTCAAATTGTGTACATATCAACAAAAAACACAAGCAATGTTTCAGCCAATGGACCTCCGGGTTTAACCCGGAGGTCCATTGGCTGAAACTTTGCTTTTGTTGATTATGTTTTGCAACAAATTTGCAATTATTGCTTGGGTAGAATCTCCACTCTGCGGGTGATTTAGTGATAATACACTCTCCACGTACTGTATATCAATTTTGAAAACGGTATAACTTTCAAGACACCCTGCAGTATCCACGGATACAAAGGATGCTCAACCATTGGGAGTGGTTTGGAGTGGGGTCAGGGGCCCCCGGTCTGAGGGCCCCAAAAATGAGGTGAAGCGATAAAACAATTGAGGGAAGAAGAAGAAGAGGGGCGCGGTGGCTCAGGAGGTAGAGATGCAAGCCGAGAGGTCCTCGGTTCGAATCCCACCTGCGGCGACCGCGTTGTGTCCTTGGGCAAGACACTTCACCCCCATTGCACACGTGGGGGCACGGTGACGTTGTGCACTAAGGCGTAGTGTGCACGTCGATGGTGCACTGTCTTCAACCAATGCTAACCATGCTTGTATGGAGTTGGTATGTTGGGGAGCTGACAGTTGCTCGCCGTTGCTCGGTGGTTCTCTCCGGGTACTCCGGCTTCCTCAGCCGTAAAACTGTCGAGTTCATGATTAGCCATTGCGCATCTCAGTACTTTACGCTCATGTTTATCATTAGCGTCGAGTTAACGCGACAGCGGCAGAACTGATATTAGTAGGTAATATAGGCGGATTCTGAGCCATTTTGTACATGTTTCGTACACGTACACGTACACGATGCGTTTACCAACGTGGGATTCAGTGTTAAATCGCACGCTTGTTCACAAAAATGTCGGTTGGCCTAGAATCCGCTGTTTTTTTGAGACTCCTAGATCGCACTTTTAACGTTCAAATACCCGTGGTGAACGTCGAATGTTACACGTTTTTAAAAAAAAGTGAAAATTGTACATTTTCACTTTTTTTTTTACTTTAAAAATTTTTGTCAACGTTCCCATCGCGGATCAGACCATCGATCCATCGTTGGTGAACGCGAGCAAAAATTCTGGGCCAGCATCAAAAAAACGGTTTGCGGATTCTGGGCCAGTGGCCTAGAATCCGCTATTGTTTTTGAGGCGGTGGGTTTTTCCCATTTATGACGTAAGTAGGGGAATACCCATAGTGGAATTTTCCAAACTCAGCTAATTAACCAATCAGATTGCTTGATTCTCCGCTAATTAACCAATCAGATTGCTTGATTCTCATAACCTATGGCGCGAAATGGGTGTAAAGTGTAGTTAAACTAGTGCGGATTTCTGGGATGGGAACAAAAAAAAACAAATGAAAAATAGTGAGGGTATCGTGACATTCGTTGCCACCTGATCGTTTAATAACGTTGATATAATGGCTAGAGCAATGTATACCAAAAACCAAAAGCTCTAAGAGCTTGAAATAAGTAATCACCCAATCATTTCACGTTCCTAACGCTAATTAACCAATCAGATTGCTTGATTCTCATAAACTTAATCATACAAAGTTATCTCCCCTCGTCGTGGGGTGGGGGTCACGCCCGTCATAAAAAGGTGAATCGCGTTTAATAACGTGGATATAATGGCTAGAGCAATGTATATCAAAAAACCAAAAGCTCGAAGAGCTTGAAATAAGTAATCACCCAATCACTTCACGTTCCTAACACTAATTAACCAATCAGATTGCTTGATTCTCATAAACTTAATCATACAAAGTTATCCCCCCTCGTCGTGAGGGTGGGGGTCACGCCCATCATAAAAATCGAAAATTTCGAGAAGGTGGTCACGTGACCTATCAAATTGAAGGTCTCTACGAGTGGATTAAGAAGATCGTAATTTTAACCCTCGTCGTGGGGTGGGGTCACGACCAGAGCCGAAAAACGACTTCTTTATTACAAATCCAAGCATGTGAGGTATTAATATGAAGGGCTCGATGAATACATTACAAAAATGACGTTTTTCATTTTATGTGGGGGTGGGGGTCACGCCCATGATAAAAATCGAAGTTTCGAGAAGGTGGTCACGTGACCTATCAAATTGAAGGTCTCGACGAGTGGATTAAGAAGATCGTAATTTTAACCCTCGTCATGGGGTGGGGGTCACGACCAGAACCGAAAAACGACTTCCTTTTTACAAAGCCACGCATGTGAGGTATTGATATGAAGGGCTCGATGAATACATTACGAAAATGACGTTTTTTTCATTTTATGTGGGGGTGGGGGTCACACCCATCAGAAAAATCGAAGTTTCGAGAAGGTGGTCACGTGACCTATCAAATTGAAGGTCTCGACGAGTGGATTAAGAAGATCGTAATTTTAACCCTCGTCGTGGGGTGGGGTCACGACCAGAGCCGAAAAACGTCGTTCTTTATACAAAGCCAGGCATGTGAGGTACTGAATTGAAGGCTCGATGAATACATTACGAAAATGACATTTTTCATTTTATGTGGGGGTGGGGTCACGACCAGAGACGAAAAACGTCTTCCTTTTTACAAATCCAAGCATGTGAGGTACTGATATGAAGGGCTTGATGAATACATTACAAAAATGACATTTTCCACCATCGCCGTGGGGATGGGGTTAACACCGATCAGAAAATCAAAAGTTTCGAGAAGATAGTCGTGTGGCCTTTCAAATTAAAGCTATGGACCAGGATATTATGAAAATCATAATCTTTCCCTTCTTATAACGGTTGAGTTGGGACCATCTTCAAATCGAAAGTACTAAGAAAAGGTAGTTATGAAACATATTGAATTGAAAACACAACAAGTTGAATCTGATGCATCATTCATTTTTGATATCTGTGTTAAAAAACGTGAAGTATGTTGTCAATATATGATTGTTATGCAAATTAGAGATGCACTCGCTTATTAACAAGTCACGCCTTAAGATGTTTCCGTCAATAATAACTCTGTTTACTGAACCATAGATTTGTCAATACAAAAATTATAAGTTGATCTTCTAACGTTTCTACATATTGAGGATAGCCTATTTCACCATTTCCGAAAAAAGTGTCAATCCAAACTATTTTTTTTTTTAGGAAACAATGCCCACGTCGAGAAGATATTACAAACTGAATCAGTATAATCTTGACTAAATTCAAAATTCAAATAAAAAAAACATTTGTCACGTGTTATAGAAAAGATTTGTAAACAGTCTAAACGCACGTGTGGAAAAGGTTTTGTTTTTTACAACAGGAGTTAAAATATTTTAAGATAGGTGGCGTTATATAAATACAGCAACAACAAAAAAAACCCAGTGTTTACAATGTGTCAGCGTATGACTGAATGAAAATGAGAAAAAGCTCTTTTTTCTAACCACTTGATAGCGAAGCATTACATCAGTAGTCGCGATATTTGATGTCATCCAACAGCAGCCAAGACATTAAGCTTTTTACGTCGACATACCACTTGTCCAAAACGATTCTCTTTTAACCCTAAACGGGTGAAATACATCTCGGTAACAACTCCCTTTTTTTCTTGATCAGACACAGTTGTTGGTGGAAAGTTGACTGGAGGGTCGTTCAAAACAATTGATCAAATATATCGAACGAAAACGACTCATTTTCTAACTACGATTGTCGCCGTATTCTAACGTCACCACATTAATCATACAATACGATATTGGAACTGCACTACCTCTTGAATATTACAAATTTACGATTTGTATTGTCTTCAACACAAATCGTAAATTCCTTCCCGCATCACCATACTTATACTATACCGCATCGAATTTGACATCGTCATCATCCCCTTGCTAGATAAACTTGAACTCGTCATCCGAATGGTGTTGCGAAATGAGCCTATAGTGGTTAATTAAGCTCGCAAGCTCGATAAGAGCTCGATCTCTTGAGGTTTTATTTTGAGGATTCAGTGGACTCATGTTTATTCAATGAGCCTGATATCGTTTGGTAAGGAAACACAAAATTCCAGAGCTGGTGAGACCTCACAGAACTGCCAGTTATCACAACGTTTATAGTTCGATCTTACGATCTCTGATCGATACATTTTCCCTAACATTCCGTAACAATGATCGATAATAGAAATTAGTATAGAAAATCGTGTGAATTGTTCTCTGAAAATTGCATTCGCTTGTGCAGTATTTCTGATTTTTTACAGATTGCGTTCAGGGTTCAGTAAAAAAAAAAAACCTTGTCAAATGGTTTAGGTTCAAGGGAAGTAACTCTGCAACAACTCATCCACCAAATGGTTAGGTTCAAGGTTCCGCTCCACAGATTTCAAGGCATTTTCAAAAATGGCGTGCCATGTGTTCTATTCCACTGCCAATGAAGCCAAGCTCATTTGCATTACCCCTGACATCTATACATTTTCTAAATTGGCTGAACCTAGTGAATGCAGCCTGATAAGATAAAACGGATACATTTAATTGTGGGTGGTATAACTTCCAGTACAACATGAAGCCCCGACCCTAAAATTTGAATGAAAAACTGCCAAAACCAGCCATTTTCAAGCACTTGGCAGCCACAAAAGCAGAATTTTCCCAGCTTCAACACCTACCCAGGCCTGGAACACATCAACTCCAATTACAAAAGAGAGAAAAGAAAATTCTATGCTTCCGTCTCATTTTTTGGCTACACACCTGTAAACAATCCCGTGTAAAAATGACGTCTGAAAAGTTAGCCTCATTTTCTGAGCCACTGTTTCACAGAAATCCCATGCTGTCATGACACTATGCATCAGGCATCCATCCAATGACCAAAACATTAAAGTCTACTTGCCAACAAGTAGTCTCATGCTTTCAAATACCTAATACTAAAAATACAGACCTAATTTATGTGGAGTCAGATTCAGTACAGGCTTTTTATTTCAAAATTCTCCCCTGTGCAGAAGTACGAAACTGTGGAGCGGAACCCAAAGGAAGTGACTCTGTCATCCGTAGGTAGAGGTTTATTATGAGGTCATCAGAGGTCATAATACAGGTTAGGTTCATGGAAGTAACTCCATTCATCTGTAGGTAGATGTTTATTATGAGATCATCAAGGGTCGTGATACAGGTTAGGTTCAAGGGAAGTAACTCGGTAACAACTCATTCCAAAGTAGAGGTTTATTATGTGTATATCAGAGGTGATGATACAGGTTAGGTTCAAGGGAAGTTACTTTGTAACAACTCATCCGTCAAACGGTTATGTTCGAGGGAAGTAACTCTGTAACACCTCGTCCATAAGTAGAGGTTTATTATGAGATCCTCAGGAGTCATGATGCAGGTTAGGTTCATCAAATGATTAGGTTCGAGGGAAGTAACCATGTAACAACTCATTCATCCAAACAAAATTAAAATTCGATGCACCATACTAAGAAGTGCTTGAAAAAAACATTTTTAGGTTAAGTTCGAGGGAAGTAACTCTAACAACTCATCCGTTCAAACAAAAAAAATTAAAATTCGATTCACCATATTAAGAAGTGTTTGAAAAAACCTCCTTGTTTTAGGTTATGTTCAAGGAAGTAACTCTGTAACAACTCATACGTTCAAATGGTTAGGTTCGAGAGAAGTAACTCTGTATAACAACTCATCCGAGGTTTATTATGAGGTCATCAGGGGTCATGATACGGGTTAGGTTCAAGGGAGGTAACTCTGTCATCCATAGGTTCAAGGAAGTAACACTATAACACCAAGGTTTATTATTAGGTCATCAAGAGTCATGACACAGGTAAGGTTTAAGGGAAGTAACGCTACCATCCGTAGATTCTGGGAAGTAACTCTCAACTCACCCGTCAAATGATTAGGTTCATGGGAAGTAATTCTGTAACAACTCATCCATAGGTTCGAGAGAAGTAACTCTAGGTTCCGCTCCACAGTTTTCCAGGCATTTCCAAATGTGACATGCCATACACTCTCTTCAAATGCAAATATCATGTAACTTAGTTATCAAACCCATTACATGTATTACATTTCCCAAATCCACAAAGAACATATAACACTATCTGACTAAGTAGAAATAAACAATCTGAATGTGGGTGGAATTATTTATTGTCAAAGGCAAGACTTCAACCTGAAAAATTGCCTGAAAAAATACCGAAACCAGTCATTTTCAGCCACCTAGCAGCCTCAAAAGCAGAATTTTCCCACCAACCCCGCCTACCCACCCCTGGAGCAGAGCATCCCTTGTTTCTAAAATGCAAAAAAAAATTTATATGTTTCCGTCTCATTTTTTAGTTACCTGTCTGGTAACAAACCCGTGTAAAAATTACATTTAAAAAAATAGCCAATTTTTCGAAGCCACTGTTTCCCATAATTCATCTGGTAATTTACCCCTATGTATCAGTCTCCAACTTTGGGACCAAAACTTCAAATTCTCTTGTCCAACAAAAATCCTAATGTAATTATATATCTGATACTAAAAATATTTCTCTATTTTACATGGCCTTAGTTTCAACATATGCCCTTTGTTTAGAATTTCACCCCTGTGCAATAGTGCGAAAATGTGGAGCGGAACCCTATCATTCATAGGTTCAAGGGAAGTAACTCTGTAACACCTATGTTATTATTAGGTCATCAGGTGTCATGATACAGGTGAGGTTTAAGTGAAGTAACTCTATCATCCATAGGCTCGAGAGAAGTAGCTTTGTAGCACCAAGGTTTACTATGACGTCGTCAGGGTAGGTTCGAGGGAAGTAATAACTCATCCCAGGTTTATTATGAGGTCATCAGGGGTTACGATACGGGTTAGGTTCGAGGACAAAGTAACAGGTTCGAGGGAAGTAACTCTGTAACACCAAGGTTTATTATGAAGTCATCAGGGTAGAATCGAGGGAAGTAACTCTGTATAACAACCCATCCGAGGTTTATGATGAGATCATCAGGGATTACGATACGGGTTAGGTTCGAGGAAAAAGTAACTCTGGACAAAACAAATAAATATCATAATGTATAATTCGTTGCAGTTTTTTGTTCCTTTTCTATAAAAAAATTATATATTAAAAAATTGATAATAGAAAAATATTAGTAAGACCATACAAAATTGATTGTCTGTTTCTCAAACCATTTTTTCCAAAAAAGCATGCGGGCGGGAGGTCTTTTTTGTTTTTTGTTTTTTTCTTTTTATTATCTCCCCGAGAGGTTGTTGGTGGTAATTCGACCCCTGTCCTTTTTTTTTTCTCGTATTAATTCAATTTTGTTTTTTTTCACGTTAAGGAATTTAAAAAATTGTAAATTAAAAAAAAAAAAAAAATTTTTTTTTTTAATTCCTTCAAAAAAAAAAAAAAAAAATTTTTTTTTTTTAAAGAATTAAAACATAAGGAACATAAAAAAATTGCACGGTAAGGAACATAAAAAAATTGATTAATTTCATCCCAAAAAAAATTTTTTACACGCGTGAAAAATTATGACACAGGACGAAACGCCTCGTGGGTGAAGCGTCTCAGGATGAAACATCTCTGAGAACAAATCAAATGTCGAAGTGCCAACTTTCACAGATTTATTTTACCAAAATAAAAAAAAATCCTTTCACAACCTACCTAATAAAATCATGAATCACAATTTTCCTCTCATTATATTCAAAATTATCACAACCCATTTGAACGGGTAATTCATCCATAAATCATATTTTTGGAAATCTGAAAATGAAATACAAAACGAATGTTTGCGTGTTTTTATTAACCAATTCGACCGCACATACCTACCTATAGGCGATTTATTTTCAACTATGTCTGTTACTTTTATATCAAGCCACGGTTACTATTAGTTATCCAATTATTCTGCATCTCAAATGCATTTATTTAAATTAACTGGGAAACTCGTAACGGTTTCAAATAACAGGACACAAATTCCCAATGACAGTCATTTACAATACATATGTTACTAAAATAAATGTCAGGAGACTGTGTTCCATTCAACAGTGAACCTGACTTTGCAGACGTTCTGAAGATGGATGCGAATCAAACGTGGTGCGAATCGACCACTCCCCCTTTGTGACTGTTTGTTGTCAGACTGAAAGACACCTTCCTTCTTGCTCTCATTATGACTTACCTTTTACAAAATAAAACACTTTCTTTCGTGAATATTGCTGAAACCCACCCACTTTATTAAAGTATGATTGTAGAAAAAGCTTGAAGTGTTAATTTTTAAAAAAAAGAATTCGTCAACTCATCGATATCGATTTACCGAAATGAGCACAATATCTCATGTTTTTTTTAAAGATTTTTTGATGACATAAAAAGGATGCATGCGCAGCAAAAATAACCACGCGCGCGAGCCTGAAAAACTTACGTTTTTTTTATGGTCTAATTTAATTAATAATACATCAATATTTTTTTTTAAAAATCAGTTTTTAACTGATAGTAGTGTTGTTGTTATGAGAGATAGGTTAGGGTTTTATTACGAGTACATCAAGGTGGACAGCTCTATTCCATTCCCTCACTCGAGTCCCTTTGCGTGAAGACTTCTTTTTTTTAATTCAATTCAAGAGGTGTTAACCTCATCGAGATTTGGAAACGGTTTATAACTTCACGAAATATACATTTCTCTTGCTGTTTGCTTAATTTTTACATAAAAATAATGACTAAGAGTTTGTTGAACCTAGAAACGTCTTTTAGATTTTCTCCTTGATAAAACGCGAAACACGATATCAAACGCAGTTTATCTTTCTTGCTGCTCACGTTTTCGAGTTGTAAGAATAGTTTGCTTTTAACCAATCTGTCTTGAAAATCGAATATGTGTTTGGTAAATGGATCGAACAATTTTTTCATCTTTTTTTTTTTACCCTCCAGAGGAACTTCAAGTTCTCCTCTTTCGCTCACGAAAACCCATTGATCATTTAAAGGTCCGATCCAGGCGAGCAATATACTGTAACACATCGCGCTATCGCCAGGGAAGGGGGAGGGAGGTGGAGGGGATTGGGGAGGGATTAAGGGTGGGGATTAGGGAGGGGGTTGGGGAGGGGGATTGTAGAAGGGGGATTAGGGGAGGGGAGGGGGGTTAGGGAAAGGGAGGGGAGGGGAAAGGGGATTAGGGGAGGGGATGAGAGGAGAGGAGAGTGGAGGGATTAAGGAAGGGGAAGGGAGGGATTAGGGAAGGAGGGGTGGGGTAGGGAAGGAGATGGGAGGGGGATTAGGGAAGGGGTGAAAGGGGTAATGGGAGGGGGTTAGGGAGGGGCGGGGTAGGGAAGGGGAGGGAGGGAAGGGGAATTAGGGAAGGGGGAAGGGAGAGGGGTTAGAGGAGGGAGGGGAGGGGTGGGGCCGGCTAGGGAGGTGTATAGGAAATATATATTTTTTTTTGTGTTGGACAATTTAGTTGAGGGTTATAATCATAGTTTTCCATAGTAGTATTCAGAGAGAGAACTCCCGTTTCAGTATCATTAGAACATGAAGTGGCAGTATCTCAACTTGAGCGTTTTATCTCTGGTAAAATCTGTCAGAGTCTCAGAGATTAGGTCTTATTACTCTACTGTGTAAAAAGACAGGGATAATGTCGAGAATTTGAAATTCTAGGGGGCTCCTACCCCTACCTAATGTAGGTTATAAAATCCTTACAAAACGCAGCATTGTCCTTACGATAGCGCGATGTGTTACAGTATATTGCTCGCCTGGATCGGACCTGGAAATGATCAATGGGTTTTCGTGAGCGAAAGAGGAGAACTCGAAGTTCCTCTGGAGGGTAAAAAAAAAAAAGATGAAAAAATCGTTCGATCCGTTTACCAAACACATATTCGATTTTCAAGACAGATTGGTCAAAAGCAAACGATTCTTACAACTCGAAAACGTGAGAAGCAAGAAAGATAAACTGCGTTTGATATCGTGTTTCACGTTTTATCAAGGAGAAAATCTAAAAGACGTTTCTAGGTTCAACAAACTCTTAGTCATTATTTTTATGTAAAAATTAAGCAAACAGCAAGAGAAATGTATATTTCGTGAAGTTATAAACCGTTTCCAAATCTCGATGAGGTTAACACCTCTTGAATTGAATTAAAAAAAAGAAGTCTTCACGCAAAGGGACTCGAGTGAGGGAATGGAATAGAGCTGTCTACCTTGATGTACTCGTAATAAAACCCTAACCTATCTCTCATAACAACAACACTACTATCAGTTAAAAACTGATTTTTTAAAAAAATATTGATGTATTATTAATTAAATTAGACCATAAAAAAGAACGTCTGTTTTTCAGGCTCGCGCGCATGGTTATTTTTGCTGCGCATGCAACCTTTTTATGTCATCAAAAAATCTTTAAAAAAAAACATGAGATATTGTGCTCATTCCGGTAAATCGATATCGATGAGTTGACGATTTTTTTTTTTTAAAAATTAACACTTCAAGCTTTTTCTACAATCATACTTTAATAAAGTGGGTGGGTTTCAGCAATATTCACGGCAGAAAGTGTTTTATTTTGTAAAAGGTAAGTCATAATGAGAGCAAGAAGGAAGGTGTCTTTCAGTCTGACAACACACAGTCACAAAGGGGGAGTGGTCGATTCGCACCACGTTTGATTCGCATCCATCTTCAGAACGTCTGCAAAGTCAGGTTCACTGTTGAATGGAACACAGTCTCCTGACATTTATTTTAGTAACATTTGTGTTGTAAATGACTGTCATTGGGAATTTGTGTCCTGTTATTTGAAACCGTTACGAGTTTCCCAGTTAATTTAAATAAATGCATTTGAGATGCAGGATAATTGGATAACTAATAGTAACCGTGGCTTGATATAAAAGTAACATAGTTGAAAATAAATCGCCTATAGGTAGGTATGTGCGGTCGAATTGGTTAATAAAAACACGCAAACATTCGTTTTGTATTTCATTTTCAGATTTCCAAAAATAAGATTTATGGATGAACTACCCGTTCAAATGGGTTGTGATAATTTTGAATATAATGAGAGGAAAATTGTGATTCACGATTTTATTAGGTAGGTTGTGAAAGGATTTTTTTTTTTTTTTGGTAAAATAAATCTGTGAAAGTTGGCACTTCGACATTTGATTTGTTCTCAGAGACGTTTCATCCTGATACGCTTCACCCACGAATCGTTTCGTCCTGTGTCATAATTTTTCACGCGTGCAAAAAATTTTTCTTTTGATGAAATTAATCATTTTTTTTATGTTCCTTAACGTGTAATTTTTTTTTATGTTTCTTATGTTTTAATTTTAAAAAAAAAAAAAAAAAAATTTTTTTTTTTTTTTTTTTGAAGGAATTAAAAAAAAAAAAAAATTTTTTTTTTAATTAACAATTTTTTAAATTCCTTAACGTGAAAAAAAAAATTGAATTAATACGAGAAAAAAAAACGGACGGGGGTCGAATTACCACCAACAACCTCTCGGGGAGACAATAAAAAGAAAAAAAAAACAAAAAAGACCTCCCGCCCGCATGCTTTTTTGGAAAAAATGGTTTGAGAAACAGACAATCAATTTTGTATGGTTTTACTGATTTTTTCTATTATCAATTTTTTAATATATAATTTTTTTATAGAAAAGGAACAAAAAACTGCAACGAATTATACTTTATGATATTTATTTGTTTTGTCCAGAGTTACTTTTTCCTCGAACCTAACCCGTATCGTAATCCCTGATGATCTCATCATAAACCTCGGATGGGTTGTTATACAGAGTTACTTCCCTCGATTCTACCCTGATGACTTCATAATAAACCTTGGTGTTACAGAGTTACTTCCCTCGAACCTGTTACTTTGTCCTCGAACCTAACCCGTATCGTAACCCCTGATAACCTCATAATAAACCTGGGATGAGCTATTACTTCCCTTGAACCTACCCTGACGACGTCATAGTAAACCTTGGTGCTACAAAGCTACTTCTCTCGAACCTATGGATGATAGAGTTACTTCACTTAAACCTCACCTGTATCATGACACCTGATGACCTAATAATAACATAGGTGTTACAGAGTTACTTCCCTTGAACCTATGAATGATAGAGTTACTTCTCTCGAACCTACGGATGAGTTGTTACAGAATTACTTCCCTTGAACCTAATCGTTTGACGGGTGAGTTGAGAGTTACTTCCCAGAATCTACGGATGGTAGCGTTACTTCCCTTAAACCTTACCTGTGTCATGACTCTTGATGACCTAATAATAAACCTTGGTGTTATAGTGTTACTTCCTTGAACCTATGGATGACAGAGTTACCTCCCTTGAACCTAACCCGTATCATGACCCCTGATGACCTCATAATAAACCTCGGATGAGTTGTTATACAGAGTTACTTCTCTCGAACCTAACCATTTGAACGTATGAGTTGTTACAGAGTTACTTCCTTGAACATAACCTAAAACAAGGAGGTTTTTTCAAACACTTCTTAATATGGTGAATCGAATTTTAATTTTTTTAGTTTGAACGGATGAGTTGTTAGAGTTACTTCCCTCGAACCTAACCTAAAAATGTTTTTTTTTTCAAGCACTTCTTAGTATGGTGCATCGAATTTTAATTTTGTTTGGATGAATGAGTTGTTACATGGTTACTTCCCTCGAACCTAATCATTTGATGAACCTAACCTGCATCATGACTCCTGAGGATCTCATAATAAACCTCTACTTATGGACGAGGTGTTACAGAGTTACTTCCCTCGAACATAACCGTTTGACGGATGAGTTGTTACAAAGTTACTTCCCTTGAACCTAACCTGTATCATCACCTCTGATATACACATAATAAACCTGTACTTTGGAATGAGTTGTTACCGAGTTACTTCCCTTGAACCTAACCTGTATCACGACCCTTGATGATCTCATAATAAACCTCTACCTACAGATGAATGGAGTTACTTCCATGAACCTAACCTGTATTATGACCTCTGATGACCTCATAATAAACCTCTACCTACGGATGACAGAGTCACTTCCTTTGGGTTCCGCTCCACAGTTTCGTACTTCTGCACAGGGGAGAATTTTGAAATAAAAGGCCTATAATGAATCTGACCCCACATAAATTAGGTCTGTATTTTTAGTATTAGGTATTTGAAAGCATGAGACTACTTGTTGACAAGTAGACTTTAATGTTTTGGTCATTGGATGGATGCCTGATGCACAGTGTCATGACAGCATGGCTTTTCATACGTCATTTTTACACGGGATTGTTTACAGGTGTGTAGCCAAAAAATGAGACGGAAACATAGAATTTTTTTTTTCTCTCTTTTGTAATTGGAGTTGATGTGTTCCAGGCCTGGGTAGGTGTTGAAGCTGGGAAAATTCTGCTTTTGTGGCTGCCAAGTGCTTGAAAATGGCTGGTTTTGGCAATTTTTCATTCAAATTTTAGGGTCGGGGCTTCATGTTGTATTGGAAGTTATACCACCCACAATTAAATGTATCCGTTTTATCTTATCAGGCTGTATTCACTAGGTTCAGCCAATTTAGAAAATGTATAGATGTCTGGGGTAATGCAAATGAGCTTGGCTTCATTGGTAGTGGAATAGAACACATGGCACGCCATTTTTGAAAATGCCTTGAAATCTGTGGAGCGGAACCTTGAACCTAACCATTTGGTGGATGAGTTGTTGCAGAGTTACTTCCCTTGAACCTAAACCATTTGACAAGGTTTTTTTTTTTACTGAACCCTGAACGCAATCTGTCAAAAATCAGAAATACTGCACAAGCGAATGCAATTTTCAGAGAACAATTCACACGATTTTCTATACTAATTTCTATTATCGATCATTGTTACGGAATGTTAGGGAAAATTTATCAATCAGAGATCGTAAGATCGAACTATAAACGTTGTGATAACTGTCAGTTCTGTGAGGTCTCACCAGCTCTGGAATTTTGTGTTTCCTTACCAAACGATATCAGGCTCATTGAATAAACATGAGTCCACTGAATCCTCAAAATAAAACCTCAAGAGCTCGAGCTCTTATCAAGCTTGCGAGCTTAATTAACCCCTATAGGCTCATTTCGCAACACCATTCGGATGACGAGTTCAAGTTTATCTAGCAAGGGGATGATGACGATGTCAAATTCGATGCGGTATAGTATAAGTATGGTGATGCGGGAAGGAATTTACGATTTGTGTTGAAGACAATACAAATCGTAAATTTGTAATATTCAAGAGGCAGTGCAGTTCCAATATCGTATTGTATGATTAGTGTGGTGACGTTAGAATACGGCGACAATCGTAGTTAGAAAATGAGTCGTTTTCGTTCAATATATTTGATCAATTGTTTTGAAGGACCCTCCAGTCAACTTTTCACCAACAATTGTGTCTGATCAAGAAAAAAAGGGAGTCGTTACCGAGATGTATTTCACCCGTTTAGGGTTAAAAGAGAATCGTTTTGGACAAGTGGTATGTCGACGTAAAAAGCTTAATGTCTTGGCTGCTGTTGGATGACATCAAATATCGCGACTACTGATGTAATGCTTCGCTATCAAGTGGTTAGAAAAACGAGCTTTTTCTCATTTTCATTCAGTCATACGCTGACACATTGTAAACACTGTTTTTTTGTTGTTGCTGTATTTATATAACGCCACCTATCTTAAAATATTTTAACTCCTGTTGTAAAAAACAAAACAAAACAACTTTTCTACACGTGCGTTTAGACTGTTTACAAATCTTTTCTATAACACGTGACAAATGTTTTTTTTATTTGAATTTAGTCAAGATTATACTGATTCAGTTTGTAATGTCTTCTCGACGTGCGCATTGTTTCCTAAAAAAAAAAAAATAGTTTGGATTGACACTTTTTTCGGAAATGGTGAAATAGGCTATCCTCAATATGTAGAAACGTTAGAAGATCAACTTATAATTTTTGTATTGACAAATCTATGATTCAGTAAACAGAGTTATTATTGACGGAAACATCTTAAGGCGTGACTTGTTAATAAGCGAGTGCATCTCTAATTTGCATAACAATCATATATTGACAACACACTTCACGTTTTTTAACACAGATATCAAAAATGAATGATGCATCAGATTCAACTTGTTGTGTTTTCAATTTAATATGTTTCATAACTACCTTTTCTTAATACTTTCGATTTCAAGATGGTCCCAACTCCACCGTTATAAGAAGGGAAAGATTGTGATTTTCATAATATCCTGGTCCATAGCTTTAATTTGATAGGTCACACGACTATCTTCTCGAAACTTTTGATTTTCTGATCGGTGTTAACCCCATCCCCACGGCGATGGTGGAAAATGTCATTTTTGTAATGTATTCATCAAGCCCTTCATATCAGTACCTCACATGCTTGGATTTGTAAAAAGGAAGACGTTTTTCGTCTCTGGTCGTGACCCCACCCCCACATAAAATGAAAAATGTCATTTTCGTAATGTATTCATCGAGCCTTCAATTCAGTACCTCACATGCCTGGCTTTGTATAAAGAACGACGTTTTTCGGCTCTGGTCGTGACCCCACCCAACGACGAGGGTTAAAATTACGATCTTCTTAATCCACTCGTCGAAACCTTCAATTTGGTAGGTCACGTGACCACCTTCTCGAAACGTCGATTTTTCTGATGGGTGTGACCCCCACCCCCACATAAAATGAAAAAAACGTCATTTTCGTAATGTATTCATCGAACCCTTCATATTAATACCTCACATGTTTGGATTTGTAAAAAAGAAATCGTTTTTCGGCTCTGGTCGTGACCCCACCCCACGACGAGGGTTAAAATTTCGGTCTTCTTAATCCACTCGTAGAGACCTTCAATTTGATAGGTCACGTCACCACCTTCTCGAAACTTTCGATTTTTATGATGGGCGTGACCCCCACCCTCACGACGAGGGGAGATAACTTTGTATGATTAAGTTTATGAGAATCAAGCAATCTGATTGGTTAATTAGTGTTAGGAACGTGAAGTGATTGGGTGATTACTTATTTCAAGCTCTTCGAGCTTTTGGTTTTTTGATATACATTGCTCTAGCCATTATATCCACGTTATTAAACGCGATTCACCTTTTTATGACGGGCGTGTACAATTTTCACTTTTTTTAAAAAAAGTGTAACATTCGACGTTCACCACGGGTATTTGAACGTTAGTAGTATGTAATGTGGTTTTGGGGCCTAGGTTGCAGGACCTCGGTGCAGGACCTCGGAAGTGACCTCATGTCACGTGACCTAGTGGCGCCATGTTGTGTTGTCATGGTAACCCGCGTGAGCGGCCATGTTGTGACGTCATCCCCATAGTGATACGTGGTGGTAGTACGCATGCGCAGCGCGTGTTGTTAGGGTGATACGAGCTTCCGTCGTCCATTTTGTATACTGGAAGCCGCCATCTTGGTTTCTATGGTAGCACGTGATTGCTATGTTACCTAAGGCCTACAATAGGACAGGGGTATGTTTTGGGGGTATGTTCGATTGAATCAGAGTATTTTCTGGAACGACTTCCCTGAATAATTACCACAAACAACCCGACAATCTCTCCAAATCACCAAAATCCACCCGAAATCACCGAAATTGACTTTATTTCCCCATTTTATCGGTTTAGCACGTAGAGCTATAGTACTAAGGGGGTACAAAGGGGTGCATTCGACTGAAGTGGAGTAATGTTCTGGATTAGAATTCTCCCAGAATCCCTTTTTGGATCTCTATCCCATGACGTTTTTCCCCTATTAAGAATAGCACGTAGTGCTATAGGACAAATTTACCCAGAATTCTCTGCTTCTATCTATATATGCAATACTTTTCTTCTACCTGACCATGTTCCTTTATCCTGGAGTATACTCCAGTTGCGTAGAAGAGCCTATTATTTGGAACAGTTTACCTTATTATTACTATATTTAGCAATTTCTGGTCTATTCTTGTTAGTTCTGATCCTATTCTAAGTACTCTTGTTGTTTCATTTATCTAACTAACCAATTAGATTACTTGATTTCCCATAATGCAGTTATCTCCCTTGTGTATAATAAAAGCCTATATCCAAAGGCCATATCCCATGGAATCCCAGTTTTGGGAAACACCCGTGGCTATACAATCCATTTTCTGTCATATGAGGCCATGAGGGCTATGTAAAAGCCCTCAATGAGTCCTCATTTATTATCCCTCATAGCCTCATTGAATTTTGAGGTTATGAGGACCATTAAAAATCCCTCAATGAGGTATAATTTACTACGACTCTTATCCTCATTTCAGTATTTAACAGGTATATCCTATGGAATCCCATTTTGGAAAACGCCTGTGACTGTGGAATCCCTTTTTTGTCGTATGAGGCCATGAGGGCTATGTAAAAACCCTCAGTGAGTCCTCATTTTTTATCCCTCATAGCCTTATTGAATTTTGAGGTTATGAGGACCATTAAAAATCCCTCAATGAGGTACAATTTACTACGACTCTTAGCCTCATTTCAGTATTTGAGAATACCTATGGCCTGGTATTGTATTATTCGAGGATACCTATCGAGGATACCTTCTGGAGAATCCCCTTTTTTGTCGTATGAGGCCATGAGGGCTATGTAAAAGCCCTCAATGAGTCCTCATTTATTATCCCTCATAGCCTCATTGAATTTTGAGGTTATGAGGACCATTAAAAATCCCTCAATGAGGTATAATTTACTTCGACTCTTATCCTCATTTCAGTATTTAACAGCCATATCCCCAGGCACCCCAATTTCGGCACCCCTTTTTGGAAAACATGGCCTTCGGCACCCCTTTTTTTGTCGTATGAGGCCATGAGGACCATGAGTAATCCCTCAATGAGGTCTAATGTAGACTTACCAACCGCTTCCATCTTGTCGCCAAAGCTCCACCGCCACTACTGGTCTATGGTCTATCTGTCCTATCATTAGCTTCTACAACAGTATTGTTCCATTGCGGTCTTGTCCCAGTACTATTGACTAAACTACCGTCCATTAATATTGACTTGTATCACTACTTCCTAGCTATAGCTATCTCAGTCTCGACTATGACATTGATTAAGGTTGAATCAGATTTCCCCTGTATACATATAAGGCATTCCGTAAGTGGCCCAGTCCGTAAAAATTGGATTCCGTGTTTTGACATCGACACTCGAGGGTATGGAAAGGGATTGATAACAACCAATTCAACAATGACTACAAGAACCTGAACAGATACAACCAGTCACTACAAAGCAACGAAGTAAACAAAAGAAAGTGAAAGAATGTCAAACTAGTTGGATTGATCGAACTAGATGGACAGACTGAACAGATCTGAATTATGAACAGATACAAGACACCTATTCGAATGAAGTGAATAAAGATCCAACACAACTAAGATGGATGGGAACAGAACAAAGTGAACAAAGATCCAATGAAGTTATCGAAGTGAATTGACCATAACAAAGTTTTCAACTGAATGAACTCAAATATAACCAAACTCGAAGTTAATTGACCATTACAAATTGAACAAAGTTCTGAACTATAATCCTAATGAAGGTATTAACACCCTTTGAACTGTTTTAATGTACTTTATGTAATTAAAACCCTTGAACTGTTTGAATGAACGATAACCCTAATGAATGTATTAACCCCCTTGAACGGAATGAACTTTTTGAATGAACTTTTTATATCTAATATAAATTAACACCTTTTGAACTGAACGATTTTTTAAACTTCATGACAATATAACGAAAGGTGATCTGAATTTTTAAACTACAACCCATTAAACTGAATTCTTCTAATAGGGAAGGGAATACCCTCGAGTGTCGATGTCAAAACACGGAATCCAATTTTTACGGACTGGGCCACTTACGGAATGCCTTATATGTATACAGGGGAAATCTGATTCAACCTTAATCAATGTCATAGTCGAGACTGAGATAGCTATAGCTAGGAAGTAGTGATACAAGTCAATATTAATGGACGGTAGTTTAGTCAATAGTACTGGGACAAGACCGCAATGGAACAATACTGTTGTAGAAGCTAATGATAGGACAGATAGACCATAGACCAGTAGTGGCGGTGGAGCTTTGGCGACAAGATGGAAGCGGTTGGTAAGTCTACATTAGACCTCATTGAGGGATTACTCATGGTCCTCATGGCCTCATACTACAAAAAAGGGGTGCCGAAGGCCATGTTTTCCAAAAAGGGGTGCCGAAATTGGGGTGCCTGGGGATATGGCTGTTAAATACTGAAATGAGGATAAGAGTCGTAGTAAATTATACCTCATTGAGGGATTTTTAATGGTCCTCATAACCTCAAAATTCAATGAGGTTATGAGGGATAATAAATGAGGACTCATTGAGGGCTTTTACATAGCCCTCATGGCCTCATACGACAAAAAAGGGGATTCTCCAGAAGGTATCCTCGATAGGTATCCTCGAATAATACAATACCAGGCCATAGGTATTCTCAAATACTGAAATGAGGCTAAGAGTCGTAGTAAATTGTACCTCATTGAGGGATTTTTAATGGTCCTCATAACCTCAAAATTCAATGAGGCTATGAGGGATAAAAAATGAGGACTCATTGAGGGTTTTTACATAGCCCTCATGGCCTCATACGACAAAAAGGGGATTCCACAGTCACAGGCGTTTTCCAAAATGGGATTCCATAGGATATACCTGTTAAATACTGAAATGAGGATAAGAGTCGTAGTAAATTATACCTCATTGAGGGATTTTTAATGGTCCTCATAACCTCAAAATTCAATGAGGCTATGAGGGATAATAAATGAGGACTCATTGAGGGCTTTTACATAGCCCTCGTGGCCTCATATGACAGAAAAGGGATTGTATAGCCACGGGTGTTTCCCAAAACTGGGATTCCATGGGATATGGCCTTTGGATATAGGCTTTTATTATACACAAGGGAGATAACTGCATTATGGGAAATCAAGCAATCTAATTGGTTAGTTAGATAAATGAAACAACAAGAGTACTTAGAATAGGGTCAGAACTAACAAGAATAGACCAGAAATTGCTAAATATAGTAATAATAAGGTAAACTGTTCCAAATAATAGGCTCTTCTACGCAACTGGAGTATACTCCAGGATAAAGGAACATGGTCAGGTAGAAGAAAAGTATTGCATATATAGATAGAAGCAGAGAATTCTGGGTAAATTTGTCCTATAGCACCACGTGCTATTCTTAATAGGGGAAAAACGTCATGGGATAGAGATCCAAAAAGGGATTCTGGGAGAATTCTAATCCAGAACATTACTCCACTTCAGTCGAATGCACCCCTTTGTACCCCCTTAGTACTATACCACTACGTGCTAAACCGATAAAATGGGGAAATAAAGTCAATTTCGGTGATTTCGGGTGGATTTTGGTGATTTGGAGAGATTGTCGGGTTGTTTGTGGTAATTATTCAGGGAAGTCGTTCCAGAAAATACTCTGATTCAATCGAACATACCCCCAAAACATACCCCTGTCCTATTGTAGGCCTTAGGTAACATAGCAATCACGTGCTACCATAGAAACCAAGATGGCGGCTTCCAGTATACAAAATGGACGACGGAAGCTCGTATCACCCTAACAACACGCGCTGCGCATGCGTACTACCACCACGTATCACTATGGGGATGACGTCACAACATGGCCGCTCACGCGGGTTACCACGACAACACAACATGGCGCCACTAGGTCACGTGACATGACGTCACTTCCGAGGTCCTGCACCGAGGTCCTGCAACCTAGGCCCCAAAACCACATTACATACTACTAACGTTAAAAGTGCGATCTAGGAGTCTAAAAAAAACAGCGGATTCTAGGCCACCCGACATTTTTGGGAACAAGCGTGCGATTTAACACTGAATCCCACGTTGGTAAACGCATCGTGAACGTGTACGTGTACGGTACATGTACAAAATGGCTCAGAATCCGCCTATATTACCTACTGATATTGATAAAAATGACGACGACAAAAATTACAGAAGAGCTAGACAGGCGCGAATCTAAGATTCTATAATATGGGTGTCATTGTGTTTTCTTGGGGGGAGTAAAGACGATACTTGGAAGGCCGTTTTGGGGCACCTTTCGTCAAGGCTTAAATAGGACCCCCTGGTCGTTACACTTCCTCCCACTTTAGCGAGGATGGGTAACGATAGGAGGGTTCTAGCCACCTCCCCGGAGAACATTTTGCAATAGCTAATCTCAGGCATTAATAGCTTTTATTAGAGACCATTTAGGGCTCTGTATTACGTGACATTCTCTTTAACTGGGACAATGTTTTTGGGGGGCGGCAAACAATTTTAGCCCCCCCCCCCCCCACACACACACACCACTGGATACGCCTTTGTTGATAAAATTTCAATTGATAATACTAAATTAGTAAATACGAAACTATTATTTGTAGGTTCTTTTTACTATGTTGGTTTCACGAGCTCGGACCATACTAATAGTTTTCAGGCATTTGTGTGGAGCGCGTGGACAGAGCTCGAATAAAATCTTCTTGTGTGGAAAGAGATGAGATGTTGGAATCTCTGTCACTCCTTAACTCTCTTCATGCTTGTGTAGAAATAACACAATTTTAAGCTGCAGATATTACCCATAATACAACTAGGAACTTGACCAATTCAGTTTGGCTTGGCAGAGCTCATTTTTGATCTGTCAAATAAGACTTAATCCTTTGAACACTGGTGGTATCTTCCAATCCAGTTCAGAGGCAGCAAACAGAAGAGTCCATATTCATTAATTGGGTAGACTAATCAATATTTTCAACGTGCAGCCCCGAGGCTGCACGTTGAAAATATTGATTGGTCTACCCCACATATTTACTGAACAGCCATCCAATTTAATGACGTTATGATGCATCATATTCCTGGCAGCCCCGAGGCTGCACGTTGAAAATATTGATTGGTCTACCCCACACATTTACTGAACAGCCATCCTATTTAATGATGTTATGATGCATCATATTCCTGGCAGCCCCGAGGCTGCACGTTGAAAATATTGATTGGTCTACCCCACACATTTACTGAACAGCCATCCTATTTAATGACGTTATGATGCATCATATTCCTGGCAGCCCCGAGGCTGCACGTTGAAAATATTGATTGGTCTACCCCACACATTTACTGAACAGCCATCCTATTTAATGATGTTATGATGCATCATATTCCTGGCAGCCCCGAGGCTGCACGTTGAAAATATTGATTGGTCTACCCCACACATTTACTGAACAGCCATCCTATTTAATGACGTTATGATGCATCATATTCCTGGCAGCCCCGAGGCTGCACGTTGAAAATATTGATTGGTCTACCCCACACATTTACTGAACAGCCATCCTATTTAATGATGTTATGATGCATCATATTCCTGGCAGCCCCGAGGCTACACGTTGAAAATATTGATTGGTCTACCCCACACATTTACTGAACAGCCATCCTATTTAATGACGTTATGATGCATCATATTCCTGGCAGCCCCGAGGCTGCACGTTGAAAATATTGATTGGTCTACCCCACACATTTACTGAACAGCCATCCTATTTAATGACGTTATGATGCATCATATTCCTGGCAGCCCCGAGGCTGCACGTTGAAAATATTGATTGGTCTACCCCACACATTTACTGAACAGCCATCCTATTTAATGACGTTATGATGCATCATATTCCTGGCAGCCCCGAGGCTGCACGTTGAAAATATTGATTGGTCTACCCCACACATTTACTGAACAGCCATCCTATTTAATGACGTTATGATGCATCATATTCCTGGCAGCCCCGAGGCTGCACGTTGAAAATATTGATTGGTCTACCCCACACATTTACTGAACAGCCATCCTATTTAATGACGTTATGATGCATCATATTCCTGGCAGCCCCGAGGCTGCACGTTGAAAATATTGATTGGTCTACCCCACACATTTACTGAACAGCCATCCTATTTAATGACGTTATGATGCATCATATTCCTGGCAGCCCCGAGGCTGCACGTTGAAAATATTGATTGGTCTACCCCACACATTTACTGAACAGCCATCCTATTTAATGACGTTATGATGCATCATATTCCTGGCAGCCCCGAGGCTGCACGTTGAAAATATTGATTGGTCTACCCCACACATTTACTGAACAGCCATCCTATTTAATGATGTTATGATGCATCATATTCCTGGCAGCCCCGAGGCTGCACGTTGAAAATATTGATTGGTCTACCCCACACATTTACTGAACAGCCATCCTATTTAATGACGTTATGATGCATCATATTCCTGGCAGCCCCGAGGCTGCACGTTGAAAATATTGATTGGTCTACCCCACACATTTACTGAACAGCCATCCTATTTAATGACGTTATGATGCATCATATTCCTGGCAGCCCCGAGGCTGCACGTTGAAAATATTGATTGGTCTACCCCACACATTTACTGAACAGCCATCCTATTTAATGACGTTATGATGCATCATATTCCTGGCAGCCCCGAGGCTGCACGTTGAAAATATTGATTGGTCTACCCCACACATTTACTGAACAGCCATCCTGTTTGATGATGTTATGATGCATCATATTCCTGGCAGCCCCGAGGCTGCACGTTGAAAATATTGATTGGTCTACCCCACACATTTACTGAACAGCCATCCTATTTAATGACGTTATGATGCATCATATTCCTGGCAGCCCCGAGGCTGCACGTTGAAAATATTGATTGGTCTACCCCACACATTTACTGAACAGCCATCCTATTTAATGACGTTATGATGCATCATATTCCTGGCAGCCCCGAGGCTGCACGTTGAAAATATTGATTGGTCTACCCCACACATTTACTGAACAGCCATCCTATTTAATGATGTTATGATGCATCATATTCCTGGCAGCCCCGAGGCTGCACGTTGAAAATATTGATTGGTCTACCCCACACATTTACTGAACAGCCATCCTATTTAATGACGTTATGATGCATCATATTCCTGGCAGCCCCAAGGCTGCACGTTGAAAATATTGATTGGTCTACCCCACACATTTACTGAACAGCCATCCTATTTAATGACGTTATGATGCATCATATTCCTGGCAGCCCCGAGGCTGCACGTTGAAAATATTGATTGGTCTACCCCACACATTTACTGAACAGCCATCCTATTTAATGACGTTATGATGCATCATATTCCTGGCAGCCCCGAGGCTGCACGTTGAAAATATTGATTGGTCTACCCCACACATTTACTGAACAGCCATCCTATTTAATGATGTTATGATGCATCATATTCCTGGCAGTCCCGAGGCTGCACGTTGAAAATATTGATTGGTCTACCCCACACATTTACTGAACAGCCATCCTATTTAATGACGTTATGATGCATCATATTCCAGGCAGCCCCGAGGCTGCACGTTGAAAATATTGATTGGTCTACCCCACACATTTACTGAACAGCCATCCTATTTAATGACGTTATGATGCATCATATTCCTGGCAGCCCCGAGGCTGCACGTTGAAAATATTGATTGGTCTACCCCACACATTTACTGAACAGCCATCCTATTTAATGATGTTATGATGCATCATATTCCTGGCAGCCCCGAGGCTGCACGTTGAAAATATTGATTGGTCTACCCCACACATTTACTGAACAGCCATCCTATTTAATGACGTTATGATACATCATATTCCTGGCAGCCCCGAGGCTGCACGTTGAAAATATTGATTGGTCTACCCCACACATTTACTGAACAGCCATCCTATTTAATGATGTTATGATGCATCATATTCCTGGCAGCCCCGAGGCAGCACGTTGAAAATATTGATTGGTCTACCCCACACATTTACTGAACAGCCATCCTATTTAATGACGTTATGATGCATCATATTCCTGGCAGCCCCGAGGCTGCACGTTGAAAATATTGATTGGTCTACCCCACACATTTACTGAACAGCCATCCTATTTAATGATGTTATGATGCATCATATTCCTGGCAGCCCCGAGGCTGCACGTTGAAAATATTGATTGGTCTACCCCACACATTTACTGAACAGCCATCCTATTTAATGACGTTATGATGCATCATATTCCTGGCAGCCCCGAGGCTGCACGTTGAAAATATTGATTGGTCTACCCCACACATTTACTGAACAGCCATCCTATTTAATGACGTTATGATGCATCATATTCCTGGCAGCCCCGAGGCTGCACGTTGAAAATATTGATTGGTCTACCCCACACATTTACTGAACAGCCATCCTATTTAATGACGTTATGATGCATCATATTCCTGGCAGCCCCGAGGCTGCACGTTGAAAATATTGATTGGTCTACCCCACACATTTACTGAACAGCCATCCTATTTAATGATGTTATGATGCATCATATTCCTGGCAGCCCCGAGGCTGCACGTTGAAAATATTGATTGGTCTACCCCACACATTTACTGAACAGCCATCCTATTTAATGACGTTATGATGCATCATATTCCTGGCAGCCCCGAGGCTGCACGTTGAAAATATTGATTGGTCTACCCCACACATTTACTGAACAGCCATCCTATTTAATGACGTTATGATGCATCATATTCCTGGCAGCCCCGAGGCTGCACGTTGAAAATATTGATTGGTCTACCCCACACATTTACTGAACAGCCATCCTATTTAATGATGTTATGATGCATCATATTCCTGGCAGCCCCGAGGCTGCACGTTGAAAATATTGATTGGTCTACCCCACACATTTACTGAACAGCCATCCTATTTAATGGTGTTATGGCGTATCATATTCCTGGCCGGAAAAGGGGCCGATCGGGTTCAAAGGGTTAATATAAAAGTAATATAAAAGTCTAGGAGTGCGATTTGCTATTTGTGTTCCTGGGAAGAATGGAAACTTGCAAATTACTGGAAAAACGCATTCTACAAACAATGAGCCGAAGTGGTCCCTTACTAAGTGTTGGTTGGTATGATACAGATAGATATTCGTAATGACGGGTTACAGTTAAAACTAGAAGTCCTGTCACGAATAGTGCGCTTATTTAGGCTTAATTGCGCGTGGGAATTGCGCGCAATTGCCATATCGAATGGCATCCAGAGCACGGCAGTTTCTCCTGGTTACTCATAGCAAACACATGCAATATTTCTGCCAATGGACCTCCGGGTTACCCGGAGGTCCATTGGCTGAAACATTGCTTGTGCACAGGCCATATGTACAGAATTTGATAGCTTTACTTTGGCCATAACGCGCACATTAACGCGCATATAAACGTGCTATTTGTGCGCATTTCATGACAGGACTTCTAGTTTTAACTGTATCTGTAAAGTGATTCCTTTTAATTGGCTTGTTTTAACCCTTTGGACACTGGTGTTATCTTCCATGTCAGTCAAATGTTAGCAATTGGGAGTGTCCATATTCATTATTTGGGGGTGGAGCAATTAATATTTTCAACGTGCAGCGTCGGGGCTACCCAACACTTTAACTTAGGAGTCAACCTACTTGATGAACGTATGACTTATAATGTTCTCTGACCGGAAAAACGGCCTTTAGGGTTCAAAGGGTTAAATAGTTAAATTTCTAGTTTCTATATAGGGAAAATTTACTGCTTGAAATTTCGATATTTTGACATCAACATCTAGAGGGTTACATGTACGTAGTCAGGAGTTTTGTTGAGGGTGCCCTAAGTGGTTCGCCCAGACGGAGGAACTTTAGAAACAACTGAGTATCAGTTGGAGTTCTGTGTATAATCTGGGCCATATTATGTGAAATTTACGATCTAAAATGTAAGCATCTTTGCACTATTTTATGTGAAAAATTGCAAACAAAGTAGGTCCATAAACTTGATGGAAATATATTTTCAAGATATATACTACTCAAAGTTTGCTCAGCACCAAGTATATCCAACTACCTGTTTTACGTTTTAGTTGAAAAATTGTGATGAAAACTGTATATATTTTTTTATTTAATTATATCTTTAATGATTTAAGTATAGAAATTAAGATTTTTATTTGTGTTCGACATTATTTTTTAGCTTTTGAATACGATAACCATGGGGAATGGATATTATTGGTAAAAGAGGAAATTTATCAAATTTGCCAAAAAGTTGAAGGAGCGAACTGGTATGAGTTCTATATCGAGTATGAGACCCATTACAGTTAATTACAGCTTGACAAAGCCTTCTCATGCTCCCAATCAGGTTCCTGGTGGCCCTTTGTGGGATGTTGTTCCATTCTTGGGCCAGCATGGCACCAAGCTCCTGGACACTACTTGGCTGGACTGAACGGGCTGAAATTGCAAGCTGCAACTCTGTTCAGACATGTTCGATTTGATTGAGGTCAGGGGATCTTGCTGGCTAGTTCATACGCTCAATCCCCTCCCTCTGTCGGTACTCCCCGACAGCATGGGCAACACGAGGACGGGCATTATCGTCCATCATAATGAATCTATCACCCACTGCACCTGTATACAATCTGACGTGGACATCCAGGATTTCATCAATATACCGCTGTGCAGTCAATGTACCAAGTTCAAGGACACAGACTATGTACGTCCATCCCTGCTGATGCCGCCCCAGACCATGATTGATCCTCTACCATAGCGATCATGCTCAGCAATGTTGGCTGCATGGAATCGCTCCCCTGTTCTTCTCCATACCCTAGAACGCCTATCTGTGTGGTCTAGGCAGTACCTTGACTCATCTGTTAAAAGGACAGGTCGCCAATCTTCTCTGATCCATCCAACGTGACCCTTGCCCATTCATATCGTGCCTGGCGGTGGTTCTGGGGCAGTGGAATGCGAATACATGGTCTTCTCGATCGGAGACCACCTTCGTGCAACCTTGCCCGGATAGTCTCGTCGAAGCATTCTGAATGTCACCGTGAAGTTGGGTTGCTGTGGCAAAGCGGTTCCGACGGGCCTGAATGATCCAAAACAGGTCTTCAGCTGCAGATGTTGCCCTATTTCTACCACCACCATGCCGTCTTACTGGTTTGCCATACTGCTGTAATCTTACCCAGGCTCTAGTGATCACCGTATAGTGCAAACCAAGGGCATCACCAACCTGATGATGGATAGCCCCTTGCTCCACCATCCCTACAGCGGGCCACATTTCTACTTTGGACAATTGTCTTCCTACATTTGCATTTGCCATATTCAATCATTAAATCTGTGTTGAAATGAAGATTGAATACCCTACACAAGTCATGTACATGTAGACAGTACACGAAAACATCATGAAAATCAAGGGGTACATGCTTTCCATGACTGTCATGAAATGTCTGCCTGTCAAGAGAGCTAATGTAAACACTGGGGACCATCTCAATACATTTCTCAATCATATCCACCAAAAATATCGCAAATATGTCACAAGCAAATTTCACAATGATGTGTCAAATATTTGGTGCTTAGCAAACTTTGAGTAGTATATATTATACCTACATCTGTAATTCTGTTAATGCGATTCTGGCAGAAATTAACCAGCGATAAGCTTTGTGTAACATATTGGGTCTGCAACACAAGAACTATGTAACTAGATTCAGTGAAACGCCTAGGCACTTTGATACATTTTTAATAGCCAAGGCTATAAAAGGTATGAAAGTAAAGCCTGTGCGTTTAACAGAAATTACATGTAAACTAGGGGTGGGGGGGGGGGGGGGTGTCGGGGAAGAATTTGCAGACACAGGGTAAAAAAAAAGATTGTTCCATTTCTTCCATTGAAGACTATTCCAGCATTTTAATAAACCTCTGAGGCTGAAAGGGAGATAATTCTAATGAGTTTAAATGGAAAGAGTAACAAAATATTGTCTGAATAATTCACTGAATAAGTCGGAATAAGTTCTGAATAAGTCTGAGGTAATACATTCCCTGATGCCCTAGCCTGTAATAGATTATTTAGCAATTCTACTAGATAGAAAGCACTGTTCATTCCTCATTTTGGAGCTAATAGGGATCGCAAAAATCCACCTTTCCTATTTCAGTGGTATGCACATGTGACAAGAGGGAAGTTGCACTCACAGTCTAAATGTCTGCATATCTTACTGGGGTGATGAAGGTTATTGATTCAACTGCATGGTAGTCATCTTTGTTCAGTTGGCCTCTTTAGCTAATAAACACTGTTCAATTGTGTCAACTAAGCATGGGGGGGGGGGGGGGGGGGTAGTTATTTTTGTTTTATTGTCTTACACAAGTGGCATCAGGTGGTATTATGATTTTTGTTTATATAAACTTTCTGAAATTATATTGGACTATTTTCTCCTTCAGTTAACTTGCAATGATCAGATAGATTATGAAGGACTAGCAGGGTAACCCGGCGTTGCAGGGGAAAATGTAGGGGTCCTATGAAAAGTACCACCCCAAAAAACACAAAAATAGGGGCAGCGTATTTTTCGACTCAGCCCGCCCTACGAGCAGCACACTTGGCCCGCCTTCCGGGTGGGGCCTTCGACCCCGTCACTTTTTAAACCCCCCACCATTAGATTCCTGGTAAAAAGTTACCCCTAGTAGACCCTTTGAGGACCTATATCGGTGAAATCCATCAATTTTGCCCCTCCCCACCCCCACCCTCACCACGCCACTTTTTTAAACACCACTGATTCCTGATAAAAAGTTACTGTAAGTAGACCCCTTTGAAGACCTATATCGGTGAAAAAAATTAATTTGGTCATAACTTTCGGTGCCCCTCCCTGCCTCCAGCCCCACCACGCACACTTTTTTAAACCTGACGAGGACCTCCGCCATAAAAAGTACCCCATAGTAGACCCATTTTGGGCACTCTGGATGGCCCCATATTCATTTCTATAGCGGACAGACAGACAGACAGACAGACAGACAGACAGACAGACAGACAGACAGACATTCTAAAATATAGTACAGAAGATGGATACAAGCCCATGCCTATGCGTCAAAGAAACATTATTGCCCACTAAATCAGACTGATTAAATCACAATTTCAAGTAGTTTCATGTTGATATTTGAAAATGCTTGCCGTGGATTTCATGTTTGTCTTATGCATATTTGCCAACGACTTCTCTATAACCATGTGGACAGCATTAGCGGCGGGTATCGACATGGAGTTTATATGGATTTGGACTTACCCCACCCCTAATATGATAGTTTATACATGTATGTTTTAAATAGCCTGGCTGGCCATATAACTGATAATAAAAGGTTAAACAAGAACTTCGTGATTTTACATGGAGGAAACAAATTGCATTTTTGGTGATTTACGCGTTTTTTTTCCGGCCCCGAACCACCACCCATCCCCTCCCTGTGTCTGGAAATTTTCGGGCGACGCCCCACCCCATGTGCAAACGAGTAGATTTATGTTTTAAAACAACTTACCCCGATACATTGTATACTATGCGGCTAAGCCACAGTGTATCGGGGTAAGTGAAGTCGCCCCATTTTAATTTTCAAATCACAAATGGGGGATGTATTCCCTCAAGTGAAAGTCCAATTTTGTGAGTATGCGCGTTCGCGCCACTCCTAGCTATGTGCCTGGTTTAAGGGAATGCAAAACATTTCGGCAGATCAAAATTTACAATGTGTTATCATAATTATGAAACATTTTTGTGGCAATTCTTTGCCCTTTGTATATATGTAACTTCCAATAAGGCTGGTGGGAAGTATGCTGGATAATGATATGTATTTATCTGAGACTTGGATCTTTGTATATTATGTGGGGAGAGGGATGGGAAGGTACCATTTACCTCCGGCGCTCCGATCGTGAGAGCCCTCGTGAATTCCAAAATGAAAATGTTTGTGATTTGTAGAAATTATTGCGGATGAATAGGATTCCGAAAACAAATTATGTTCCGATCATGGCGGAATTTTAGACGTTTGATTGGTTACGCGCTCGCGCTGTACTTTCTGTATTAGCCTTCAGGTGCGGTGCAACATAAACTTTGTGTTAGCGGATGACGTCATTACACAAGCGACTCAGCTGGCAAAGTCGTGGTTAAACGCGCTATCGCATCACATTCATTTCAGCTGAGAATCTAGTTTCTCTGTAGTCTTTGCTTCAGAAACATCGCACTGTCAAAAGTAATCGCGCTGATGATTATCTGATATGCACAATCACCACTTATTGGATTAAAATAACTGGACACAATAAAAAGAAACTGAAATTTATTTCGCGTCTCCAGCTTACGAATAACCTTGACCAGCATTCATGATCAGTGATCGATTTTTGTGACGTAACAGCGATAAAGAACGCCGTTCATTTTTCTTCGTTGGCATGAAATTGTGTCTGTCGTTTTATTTTTGTTTTTTGTTTTTTTTTTGGGGGGGGGGGGGTGGGGTTGGGGGCGCGAAACACATACTCATTTCACTAATTTAAATGCGCGATTTGCAAATAATAAATACCGTTGAATTTGAAGAGGCAAATGTGATAAAACTTGAGGCTCACGATAGGTGCGATAAATTGTATTTGTTCATAACTCCACTTTATTTTATTATTCACAAATACCAAACGTGTGGGGGGGGGGGGGGGGGGGTCGGAACATATACGTTATTGTGGAGTATTGATGGTAACATGGTGTGATGTTTGCTGTCAGGAACTTGTATGTTGTATGCTATCGCGGCTCGGTTAAACATATAAGTTCCTGACAGCAAACATCACACCATGTTACCGTCAATACACCACAATAACTTATAATGTTGGTACAAAATGAACTACAACAGTTAGTTTTTAACCCTTTACCCAACGTAACGGCCAAAACCGGCCAGCGCTATTCTCAAAAATCGCCAATTACTTTTCATTATTTTTTTCATTTTTTGTCTCAGAAACATAGGTTATGACTCCTCGTTGGAACGAGCTCGTTCCAACGAGGGGTCATAACCTATGTTTTTGAGACAAAAAATGAAAAAAATTAGTTATTCAAGATTTTTTTTTTGCAAGAGTCGTCTGCTTTTCGTGTGAGGTAAAGGGTTAAATGAACTTTTAAAATAGTTTTCGCAAAATTATATTCTACTCTTTTCTATTTTTGATTTTTTTTTTCCTGATGTAATTTTATTCTCTCCATCCATTTTTCTTCACTGTTTTTGGTCACTGCCATTTTCGTGTTTGGGATAATCGCACCTCTACAGTGAAAAATGCACATTTTGTGCCCCAAATTTAATCAAGTTTTTCAGACATTTGTTAAGTATTGGGCCAAATATGTCCACATGTTAGGAGTACATCCATGACTTTTCTCGTCATGAAAATCGACTTTCCAAAAACTTATCTCCACTGATTTGAATAGACAGTCAGGGAAGACCAATAAAGAAACATTTATTGGTTGAGAAATCGCCTATGACATCAGTACAGAATAAAGCAAATTTCCCTTTTATTACTTTTAATATTGTCCACATGGGGGCACGATGACGCCGTGTACTAAGGCGTACTGCACGTCGATGGTGCGCATGTCTTCAACCAATCAAACCCTGTCTGTGCTGCAGTGCGGAGTTACGATGTTGGGGAGCTGGCAGCTGCTCGTTGTTGCTCGGTAGTTCTCTCCGGGTACTCCGGCTTCCTCCACCTCTAAAACTGTCACGGTCATGATTAACCATTGTGCATAAGTATGTGACCTTAAACACCAATAAATAAATACATAAATAATTAATTACTTTTAATAGGCAAAAACAACAGACAGCTCTATCAGCTTTATCATATGACTCGTCCGTTTTGTTCACTTTAAAACATTTGATATTTTGCTTTCATATTAATCAGTGATAAATAAAGCCTTCCGTCAATTTTATTGGTCAATTTCTAAACTAGACAATTGACTAATTTCATAATTTGCATAATTAAAGTTTGGAGATTTCATTGGTCAATTTCAAAACTGGACAGTTTGATTGGCTAAACAAAGTACAACTGGGTTATATTTGCATAATTTCAGTAGGGAGAATTTACTTTATCTTTCCTATTTAGGGTGGGTTATATTGTATTAATCTTTTACCTACAAGAAAAACGCCATTCATTTTTTGTATATTTTCACTTTTTGCTTCCAAAACATAGGTTATGACCCCTCATTGGAACGAGCTCGACGAGGGAAAATTCTTAGACTCGTTTCATAAATATTATTTGAGAAAAACACTCATTCCATATTATCCTCTATATATGTTATGATGCTCACACTGTTGATATAACGATTAATGAACAGACACAAGTCACAGAACATCAACAGGAGGTGAATTTGCCATTTTGCAATTTTTAAATGGATTTAAATCGGTTTAAACAGAGAATAATAGTCAAAAGTTTAAACTGATTGGGAAAGAAACTGTAAAACGACATTCTCTGTATGTTTATACTACTCTACGGGAAAATGTCTGAAGTTTGTGAAATGATGTGCATATCAATTATATAACTTCGCTAACATTTCGAAATTTCAATTTTTGTATGAAATCCCCATACCCTTAGTGTTAAACTTAACATTGCAAAATTAAGAGGAGCTAACTTTAAATCTCTTCCAACGACGAAAATTGTCAGCCATGAAATGGTATGTGTACCCACCTTGTTTCAAACTTCCAAGAAGTTTCAATACTAGAGAAACATAATTTACTGCGATCAGTAAATTCGAGTCCGTGTGAAAATGGTGAAAGCACCAGAACAAAATCATATAGAAAAAGAATTTATGGAGACTTTTTTTCGAGAGTTTCAATATCTTTCAAGAAATCAGAAATAGGTTTTCGTAAACAGCATTTCAAGATTTTCCTTCAGAATTCAGTTTACTTTTTCAAGAAACCGGAAATAACTTCTGTGCATAACATTTAATGGGTTAGTTCTGACTCTGCCCACTTTTTTAAGAGATAAAATACATGGATGAACTCCGTAACCGTAAATGCACTGGGGTCATATAATGCAGTTCCAAGCCATTCTGAAAACTGCACTTACTGAGACCAATGTGAACTAAACCCAAATTATTAACTTCCATAGTATTTTGACTCATTTGGTATTGCCCCAACCGTCATATCATGCTTCAGATATGAGAGAGACCAACTGTCAAAATTTGTGCCCCCCTCCCCTTCCCCCAACAAATGTTTTGAGAATAAAAATACATCTATGAACTGCAGCAATGCATTAGAAGATAAAAAAAATGTGATTTCCAACAATTCCAAAAAAATACACTCAATTACAATACTCAGTGTCCTTGATTCTTATTGTGAATCTCCATTGAGTTTCGACTCATTTGGTGTTGGTCCCAGGTCCATATGACATTCCATGCTTGAGATATGAGTGTGACCCACTTTCACGTTTTTAGTGCAAATATGCATGTATGAACTTCGGGAATGCATTAGGGTGTCAAAAATGTGATTCCCAGCAATTCTAAAAATGCGCTCAATAACTCGTGGTTGATCTCAGTGACCTTGATCCATTTTCTGAGCCTCCATCGTGTGTCACCTCATTTGGTGTTGGTCCCAGATCCATAGGTCATACCATTCCTGAGATATGGGCGTGACCCACTTTCCAAACATCCCTACGGTCACCCCTAATGCGCCAGGAATCTACGAAACATCGGTGGCCGAGTACTTGTGACTGTCTATCAGCATGCCAAAATTTGCGAGATAGGACAATTCGTTTTCGAATTATGGTGGGGACAAGGACGTGCATAGATGACAGAAGACAGGAGAAGAAGAAGAAGAAGAAGAAGAAGAAGAAGAAGAAGAAGAAGAAGAAAAAGAAGAAAGAAGAAAAGGAAGAAGTAGAAGAAAACGACGAAGAAGAAGAAAAAAAAACTGAGAAAAAGTAACCATACAAAAATAATAGTCTGTGTGTTTCAAACAGACTAATTATGAATCTAAAAGAGAAATACAAGTTTCAGATGACTGCATTTGGGTCGTAAAATTATTCCATCCTAATTCACCGTTGTTTGTATCATGGTGAAAAAAATATATTGGTGAAAATAATAAATAATGTTTGTCTACCCCCCCCCCCCCCCCCCTCTCTCTCTCTCTTTCATTTCTTGAAGAAAAAGTTGGGAAGGGGCGCATGCTCAGTAAACCTCCTATCTCAATAAAAAACAATTTACCACTGACGATAACCGAAATTTTAAAAGTTTTCTTCCGTATAACCAGCTTTTCAAACTTACTCTACTGTGTTTATTACACGCCTTCACGTCTATAAAACAATTATCAAGACACTCAGCAAATCACTTGACAACTATCAAAAAAAGAACACATTTTATCACCATCCAAATTTGCGAGGGGAAACCGTGTTACTATTTCGTCCCCTGAGATCCTACTGGCACACAGAACGCACTGGAACTCAGGGGACGACGTTTAGCTGTCGCTAGAGATTCAATAATAATCTAATTCTACAAACCTGGGGGGGGGGGGGGGGGGGTTATTGGATTAGATTATTAATGATCTTCTGTCCGGTTAAATGTTTGTTGACCTGTCCCAACTTTCTCTTTACGCAAAAACAGTTATCCTAACCGTCTTGAATGAGTTGTACTGATATCTGCCCTCAATATTTCGAGACAGTTCGGCCAACTAAGGCCAAATAAAAAAAAATGAATTGATTCTCAAGGAGGGAGGATTTTATTTTTATTTTTTTTCGTGTAAAAGGTTGAGTATACTCCAGCTAAAAGGATTTGTATCTTATTGTTCTTTTTAGTGGTATATGTCAAGCATGAGGATCCATTAGAATAGGCCCCAGTAACCACTGCTTGGGGTAGAAGTCCTTTAAAATGGGAAACATGACTCTAAATGATTGGTTAAACTTGAGTTATATCAGTGTTGCGGCCATGATTAGCCATTGGGAAGAAATATATGACCTTAAACACCAGCAAATAAATAAATAATTATGATCATGCTCCAGTATATCAGAATTTTCTTTGTTACAGATTATGGGAGAGTGCCTCTGGCCACTCTCCCATAAACTGCAACAAGAAAAAAACAATTTACTGCAAACACAGCGAAATAATTATATGTCGAGAAATGTGAAAAAATGACCATTCTAAGTTTTCACAAATTCTTAAAAAAACATGTCATAATAAAAATGTCTAATGAGGAGGTTCAAATCCAATGAGGGAGGGCCTGAGAATCAAAACATTATTTTTTTTAGCCTAATAACTCATTTTAGAGAATTGATAAGTTGGTAGCAACTGGAGAAACGGCAGAGAAAAAAAAGTACTTTAATCGCCCGAACATCACAAGATTGAAGCCACTATTGGCTCGGTTGGTATGGAGGCATGTGCCCAGGCTCATGTATTGGCCTAGGGTTCCAGATTTAAAACACTGGTATAGCAATTAATGGGAAATTCATGACGATGCCACTTCCCGAGTTTATTTTTATATCGTCATTGTTAAGCAGGAATCCCAGAAGGCAAAGTGATGGGTCTGAGCCACCAAACTGAAAACTGTAAACTTTTTCGAAATTGGTCCCGATGGGAGTAGGTTCCGGGTCTCTGGCAACCACCCCCACCACCCCCGAAAATAGGTTGCAATTAACTCACCTAGTATGTCTGTTCACAACCCGACCTCAGATCAACTTCAGAAAAACTAAGATTTCTAAGTTTAAAGACTGGGACAATAGACCATTATAACAGTAATCTGCTTGTGTTGCGTCGATTATTAAGGAAAACGATCCGCGGGAAAATTTCGAAATAAATACAGGCGCTTTGTAGACAATTACGAATCACTACTAACAACAATTCCAAATTTTCAGTAATTTTCAATTCTTGAATATCGGTCTGGGCTAGGTTAATAAATCTGAACCGACATACTGGCTGGGGTTATTGCAACCTTTGTGGGGTTCCACTTGCTCAGTTGGTATGGCGACAGAGCATTCATGGCTAGGTGATAGGCTATTGGGTGCCAGAGACCCCGTGTTTAAAAACTGACACCATATGTTTGGTCTCTGGTTCCAGCTTTGAACACATCAATCTCAGCTAACCCTTTACCCAACGTAACGTTCAAAACCGGCCAGCGCTATTCTCTATTAATTTTCATTATTTTTTCATTTTTTGTCTCAAAAACATAGGTTATGACCCCTCGTTAGAACGAGGGGTCATAACCTATGTTTTTGAGACAAAAAATAAAAAAATAAAACAAATTAATTATTTAAGAACTTTGTTTGCAAGGTAAAGGGTTAATGGATGATCAGTGATGTTGTAACTGCCGGAGTTTAAGTTTACGAATGGTGGCAATTTAATACATAAAGCTATACAGCTATATGTTTATATATGTATATTATATTTTCATAAACTTCTTCAAATACTTTGAGAGCGCGGTGGCTTAGTGGTAGACTGTTGGACTTCTATGCTTGAGGTGTCCAATTCGATCCCCGTCTGGGACGACCCGCGTTATGTCCATGGGCAAGGCACTTTATCCCGGTTGCCTACATGGGTGCACGATGGCGTCGTGTACTAAGACGAACTGCACGTCAATGGTGCACATTTCTTCAACCGCTGTAACCCTGCTTGAGCGCAGATTGAACATAGTTAGAATGTTGAGGAGCTGACAGTTGCTCGTCGATGCTCGGTGGTTCTCTCCGGGTACTCCGGTTTCCTCCACCCGTAAAACTGTCACGGTCACGATTAGCCATTGTGTATAAGTATGTGACCTTAAACACAAATGAATATATACTTCAAATACTTTTTATAACTTTGTCAAATTGCTGTCATTCTCGGGAGATTACTCCCTTCCAAGATGCTTTCACTTTTGACCAATTCATATTCCGTCACCAATGTATACCGCGTCTTGGGAACGTAGAAATTAAGCGTCATGCTTATCCTAATTGTTAGATGAGAATTAAAACATTCTTTGAGATGGGCATATGTCTTAAAAGTCGATTTATTGCCTGGCAAGTGGCTGCCTAGCTCCTAATCACGAACCCATCTGTAAAATCACAGTTTCATATCTTCCTTGGGTGGCAACAAGTAAAGATATATTCCACGTTATTAAACGCAAAATTTGTTTTCAGCTTTAGAATTACGAGCCTTCTATCATTTCTCTCAACCTCGCGCGGGTCAGAGGCAGAGGCAAGTTCGCATACAGTATTCACACATCCAACCACTGCATGACCGGAATCATTCAAATGCGTTGTTCTCCATATTTAAATGTATTGTGTGCAAAATCACTGTATCATATCTCCCTTGGGTGTCAACAAGTGAAGATATGTTCCCTGTTTCGCGTTGTTCCCCGTATCCGAGTCTCTTTCGCGTAAAATATCCGTATCATGTCTTCCTTGGGTGACAAGTAAAAATATGTTCCGCGTTGAAACGTTGTTCTTCGTATTCAAGTATAAATTACGCAAAACATTACCGCATCCTATCTTCCTTCAGTGCAACAAGTAAAGATATATTCTGCGTTATTACGCCCTGGGAATATAGGGAGGGGCAAGTGCGTATACAGTATTCACGCATCCAACTACTCCTTGACCCGAATCATTCAAAAGCGTGCTTCCATGATTCCGTCCCAATACCCCATGACGGCTAATGAAAAATTTAATCTCTTTTGTACCTTCATTGCGTAGTAACATGCCCCCCCCCCCCCACCCCCGCCCGTTCATTCCGCTGTGTGTAAATGTCTTATCCCATCTCACATACCCCCACCATTGATACCGCCCCTGTTATAATGTCTACATTGGCGAGTGTAGGCAAGGACGTCTACGACGCGCCCCATAAATCCCACCCACACATAGTATGGAATATGAACCCCAATACACACAATCATCATAATCTCGCCACACATACACGCTATGTTCAACATCAACGCGTCTTTATTTGTAATTGCCCTTCGCACTAACTTATATTCCCCACCCCACCACCAGCAACAAGCTCATAAATGAGAATATTTTGAATCATTCTTGTCTATTGAGCGCACTGGGTTCTAGTGTTTGAAATTAATGCGTCACGACCCCTCCTATCAGCTGTATTTTGTTGATTAATTTGTTCAATTCCAATAAACTTAAACTTGTTTATACTGTGGTCTTCGGTCAGAAAATGATGTAGTATCGGTTCAAGTTTTATTCTACTCAGATGGTTTTTCATTCACTCATACAATTTTATCCCCGTCTCTCCTACAACTTCATAAAATTTCGTCGCCTGAGTGCTAGAATGCCCTATGTCCCATATGAGACTATGTCCCATAGGAGACATAGGACATTTTAGCACTCAGGCGAGGATTTGTCGCAGAGAATCCCATGTACTTATCTATATTTAACTTCGTCAAATTGCCGTCATGCTCGGAAGTTTACTTCCTTCTAAGCGGCTTTCATTTTTGACTAATTGTTATTCCGTTACGTTAAGTGCCGCACCAATGTGTATCGCGTCATGGGAACGTAAAATTTAGCGTCACACAGATCCTAATTGTTTTGCGTAAACTTCCGAGCATGACGGCAATTTGACGAAGTTATATAAAATATTTGATGAAGTGTGTGTATCTATATTTAATATAAATATATTATATTAATTATATTTTTTGTATGTATATATTATATTGTTTATATTTTTTATATGTATATATTCCATTTTTTATATTTTTTAATATGTATATATTATATTTCAAGATCGAACGAAGAATGCGTGGAAATGGGTGTATTTTGAAGGCCAAAAATTGTCTTGGAACGATGCAACAGTTCGATGCCGAAATCATAATGGAAATCATAAAGGAAGACTCCTGTTTTTAGATCTAGAAGATACTCAGCGATTCATCGGAGAAATAACGTTGGACAGGTTTGAGTAAGTAATCAGTAATTGCCAAAAAATATATTCTGAGTCCACACAAGAAAGTATAATAAACTCTGAGGAGCAATTGTTTTAGTATTATCAACTTTAATCCCAAACAAATTATTGTAAATTCATATTTAGAGTCTTGCTGTATGAATTTGCATAATTTTATGTTCCTAATGTTGCCAACGTCACGTCAGGACGTCGCAATTCAGACATGAGGTGAAATGGAAAGTTCACACATGCAGTCAAAAGCGTGCATGTCCGCCGTTTGCCTCTTGGATGGCAAGACATTGACGGCGCATTGACCTGACAAGTCTCTGGATGTCACCCTGTGGTATTGCGTTCCACTCCTGCCTTAGGACATTACGTAAATCGCCTAACGTCTGAGGATCATAAAGTCGTACCCGACGGCGCAATTGCTCCCAAAGATGCTCGATTGGCGACAAATCTGACGAAAGTGGTGGCCATGGAAGACGTTTGATGCTCTGCTCCTCAAGAAAGTCACGACACATACGCGTCATGTGACATCGGGCATTGTCTTTCTGGAATAACTGCAATCCGACGTTAGCGTTGAATAACGGGACAACAAGAGCGTTAAGAATTTCGTCCTATATCGCTGTCAATTCAGATTACCATCGATGAAGACCAACTGCGTTCGATAGTGCAAGGAAATTCCTGCCCAAACCATTACACTACCCCCGCCGAAACGGTCGCATTCCGGCACGCAAGCATCAGAAAACCGTTCTCCTCGTCGGCGATACACTCTTGCCCCACCATCAGCGCGCCGTAGACAAAATCGTGATTCATCACTAAAAAGAACTGTGCTCCAACGCTGTTGAGTTCAGCGAACACGTTGACGTACCCATTCCATTCTGACGGTACGATGACGTTGGGTAAGGATTGGGCCGTGGTATGGACGCCTATTTCAGATGCCGTGTTCAGTGAGTCTGTTGCGGGCAGTTTGTGCACTGATTCTATTGTTAGTTCTACCAGGAGTAATTGCTGCTGTCCTCGTCGCCGGAAGGAAGCGATCCCGCGAGTGAGATGCCCTGATGTGCCGATCCTGTGCAGGGGTCGTAACTCTTGGTCGACCTGAACTCGGTCGGTCGGCAGTAGATCCAGTGGCTCTATACCTTCCAATGAGATGGTAAATAGTGGCCACAGTGACTCCGAACTCGGCAGCGAGCTCATCTGGAGGTATCCAGCCCCATGCATACCAATGGCACGCAGCCTCTGGATTTCGGTGAACCTTGGCATTTTTTAAAATGTTGGAAGACAAAAACTAGCGTGTTTTCTCAATAACCCAGGCTCTCTAGCATAACATAACACAAAGAAAATCGTCGGTCACCCATTCAATTTGACATTCTCGGGTAGCACGTGCTATTTTGAAATCCGTAGCAAAATTGTATACGGTTGGGTGCACAACAACAACATGTCATTAAACACTTTGCACGACTTCTTTTCCATAAAGATGCAACATTAGAACTATTATATTTCATCCTTTATGCTATTTTTTCACATTTGTTTCTATTATACTTTCTTTTTTGACTCAATATATAACTATACACCGCCTAACCTCAGAAATAAACTTTTGTCAAGTTCTTTGAAGGCTGAAGTCACACTCCTAGGACGCGCACATGTGGTAGACTAGAAGCAGATGTGGAACATGTAAACTCATTAGCGCGAATATCCTTCGCACAAAAGACGGTCTGATATATGTGTCAAACGGCTGTCACTCTTATTTTTCTAGTGGTATTGTTTATGTTTTGTTTTGTTCTAAATGTCCTGAAATGTTTTATACAGGCAAAACAAGTCAGACACTTTGTAAACGAATCACAGGGCATTCGGTCCAAACACTTCGGAGCGCCAGTTGCCGACCATTTTAATTCCCCCAATCATTCAGTTTCCGACATCCTAATTCAGGTCATGAGGGGTGGTTTGAAGGACATCAACATCAGAAGGGTTGTCGAACAACAAATTATCCATTTATTTGGTGGATTTGAACAAGGCATCACAAAGACTCGGGATTCATGGCTCCATGGAGAGTATGATTAATTTTTTTCCTACTTGACGTCGTACAGGCCTACGTCACAGTCACGACGTTCTCTGTTTGTATAACGTAAAATTCATTTGTTTGTTGTAAATTGTCTGTTCTGAACCCGATGAAGGCGTAAGCCGAAAGCTTGTTTAAAGACAGCTGTCCATATATCCCGATAAATTCTGTCTTTTGATTGGCCAGAATGCCTTGGACAAATAACCATGGCTACATCCAAGGTCTATGAGAGCGTGAAACATCCAGAGTATAAGCGCACTCGAAACATCGGGGGTATATGGTTTAAACGAAAGCTTTCCGCTTTTGCTCGCCTCGAAATAAAAATCGAACCAAAAAAACCGGAAAATAATAACAAATATCATCAGATTTCCGACAATACAATCATAAAAATAAAATAAGAGCAAATAATTCGTCCTCTGAGTACCAATGTGTTCTATGTGCCAGTAGGCACATAGAACACATTAGAACTCAGGGGACGATATATCAGCAAAATACTGTTTACTCGTTTCCTTAACGACCCAAGGAATGTAACTCTATCTGTTGTCTTCTGCGATTATAAAAACAAAATTATTATTACGAATTTGGTCCAAATAATTGTGGAGCTGTGAAATGCGTCCAGAAATTTATTTCCACTAAGTTGTATTGTGTTTCAAACGGGACAAAAACGTTATTATACATGTTGGCGGAGATAACTTATAATGAAATATTTATGGGTATCCAGATGTGTTAGTTTTTCCATTCTCCAAAATATTCCTATATATAACTATAAATAGGAGGATATGGAATGAGTCTAAGAAAATTCCGTTTTGCCGATTCTCTGGCGAGGCAAAACTGGAAATTCGAAGTACAAAAATGTCGTGTGACCAAAACACAAATTTCATATATCTGTTTCTCATATGACATCACAGTTACCAAAAACACATCCTTTAGATCGAAAAGAAGGGTTAAAGAATGGAATTCACCTAGAAGGTTATGCACTTGACAGTGACGCGTCACAGCTACACACAGTCGTAGTCATAACCACATTAATTGGACACATATATTTTGGTGATAACCAATCAGAAAGCGTTGTGACCAGTCAAATTAATTAATTAATATTTATTACAAATATGAAACGCTAATAATCCGAGACAACGGAGAAGTAATATGATAAATAAATATATCAAACTGTATATGAAGTAAATATTCGGGACTCTCACTAGAATTTATATTTTAAAATTTGTTGTATTTGATATAATCAAATGTTTAGATTTGATAGCCAAATTTTAGCCCGTTTACAGTACGTGGGGAGTGGATTGTAACTGAATCAGCCGCGGAGTGGAGTTATCACCCAAGCTATAACTTTCAAATGTTGTACATATCGACAAAAAACACAAGCAATGTTTCAGCCAATGGACTTCCAGGTTTAACCCGGAGGTCCATTGGCTGAAACTTGCTTGTGCTGGTTTGGCTTTGCAACAAATTTGCAATTATTGTTTGGGTGGAATCTCCACTCTGCGGGTGAATTAGTGAAAATACACTCTCCTCGTACAGTATAATAAACTTTGAGGAGCAAATGTTTTAGTATTACAGTTTTCAGTCTCTCACTCAGATGGCTCTCCACCATCTTCTAGCCTACAGTACGTGGAGAGTGGATTGTAACTAAATCACCCGCGGAGTGGAGTTATCACCCAAACTATAACTTTCAAATTTTGTACATATCGACAAAAAACACAAGCAATGTTTCAGCTAATGGACCTCCGGGTTTAGCCCGGAGGTCCATTGGCTGAAACTTTGCTGGTGCTGGTTATGCTTTGCAACGAATTTGCAATTATTCCTCGGGTGGAATCTCCACTCTGCGGGTGATTTAGTGATAATACGCTCTCCACGTACTGTACATTCACTGTTGAAAGTATCGAAGGCACACGTTTGTGAAGACGACATACTTGCAATAGAAATTAAAAGATTATACATCTTGATGGAAAGGCTGCCCATGCAACACGTTCCTGACCATGTTTATATTTTTTTGTTTGAGAAGCGTCGAGTATAGCTGCCGTTTTCTGAGAGATATTCGCTTCAAAGTCAGTTCTCCTGTACTTGCCTACTGGGCTCTATCAAACAAACAAGACTCCCGATTGGGTAAATTTACAGTTATATTAATGGAAACACATGCTTCTTGAAAATTCTTTACTTTGACATCAGTGTCAGAAGGTTAAATCTTTACCTGACGTAGCGTACATGCCCCACAGGCGCTAAGAAAGAAAGTCGACATTCAGATCTATTTATTGTTTGTATTTGAGTCACAATCATTACGTGTGATACCTTGCTGGAGGGATCTCGTTGAGCGGGTCCATAGGTCATGGTAGCTTTGGATGTTCAGTAAGTTCATTCGGATTCCTCAGTCCTGTACGATTTAATAAATACCTTGTGTTTGCTAATTTTCTGTTCTGCACTGTCATCAGTCAATGCAACTGCATTGATGGAACGCTCATTCGTCACATGTAGAAAAGTGTCTCCGTGTGGGGGTGGGGGAGTTAATTTACTTAAACAATGCCCAGCAACAAAATTCTCCAGAAGGGTTTCAGTTTCCGACGTCTCGTTATCTCCGATCGCATTTTAAAGATAATACCTTGATGTATGCGAAAAATGAATATCTTGATAATGTGTACAAATTAACCCTTTACACTATGTAACGGTCAAAACCGTCCAGCACTATTCTCAAAAATCGCCAGTTAATTTTCATTACTTTTGTAGTTTTGTCTCAAAAACATAGGTTATGATCCCTCGTTGGAACGAGCTCGTCTAGCTTGTTCCAATGGGGGGTAATAACCTACGTTTTTGAGACAAAAATGAAAAAATTAGTTATTCAAGAATTTTTTGACAAGTGTCGTCTGCTTTTCATGTTAGGTAAAGGGTTAAATATTTACAACATATTTTAGTTATTATTGACAAAAAAACAAGTGCCAAGATTGGAAATGTGACACAGGGTTGATCGTTTTCATGCAAGATAAACGCTATGATGTTAAATGAAGTTAAAACTGTTACGCTGTGACTACAGTCACAGCGTAACGGCTTTCACTTCAAACGTCATGGATTGGAGTAACCGCGTTGAATTGACGCCAAATTGGGTGGTGGAGATAGGGGAGGGATTGAGTGGCGTCATCTTTTTCCACGCGTGCAGCAATCCAGTTCTATAGAAATGAGTGAATGGCATATACTTCGGAATTCGCTTGGTTTAGCACGGGATACATCTCAGTGCTCTATTTTAAACAATAATTTGCACCTAATAAAGTTGAATATAATAGGAACCCCAAGCGGGCCGTAGACCCGCAAAGGGTTCCACATACCCAGTCAGATAAATGTGTTCCAGAACAGAATTCTCTATAGCCGTCAATGTGATTTTTGAAGTGGACAGTAAATTTCAGTGAAAAAACTACGTAACTTCCTATGTCGAATTGCCCATGCAATTGCAATTGGCCTGTCCCCCCCCCCTGGGAATCAAATGTATTGTGTTGCAATCTAATTCGCCTCAAAGCTTTGCGTGATACATTGGCCTACATATCTACACTTCAGGGGTAACCAGGCCTTCTCACCCGAGAACCGCGACAAATCAGCGGCCGGCCAAAGGGTTATTATTATTACTCGAGTTCTGTCCTTCTGGAGGTTTGTCAATATGCTGAGCTGATGATCTCGTCATTTCAGATCGAACTCTCAGTCCTGATTTCGTTGCAGCTTGTCTGCCAGTGATAACCTCAATCGAAAAAAACGTACATATAACCGATAATATAACTGATAATTGTTGTTATATTGGTGCGATTGTATACAGACATGCATTGACACGTATCTCGTGAAATATCAAGACGAACAGAAACTCAGTTGTTGAATTATCCGAATGTTAAGGTGTTGTAAAAGTAAGGAAAAGTTTGCTTGAAAAAAGGGTATACGGACGTTTCGTCCGCAAGCCGAGTCGTCCGCTTGTCAAGGAAAATATTGTCTGCACATTTTCTACATTTCGAACAAGTTCAACAAGACACCCACCCCCTACTAACGTGTGACATTTTCCCAGATTAAGCCCAATATTCTCACATATGAAAGCCTCCTGATGTTGTATTTATGTTAAGAGTGTGAGGTACAGCATCATCTTTAAGGTTTGAAACACAAATGATGTCATATATTGGCTGATATATTGATATGTTTTTAAAAAATTCCAAAAAATGCACAAATTGGAAATGCACATTTTTGGTGCACTCAAGAGACCCCCACCACCACATCACGTCTTACAAATTTTTGGTGCCCCCAGGCCCCCCTCCCCGGGAATAATTGCAAAATTATAAGATTATGTTACAGAATTTAATATAACAAGTTTTGATGCATTTCTTAATATAATTATAACATTTTTGATGCGTTTCTTAATATTATTAATTCCTATAATGCATTTGCTAATAATTTTGTGATTCTTCATTGTAAAGCGCCGGTGATGCTCTTCCAAGAATAATTGCAAAATTATTAGATTATGTTGCAGAATTTAATAAACCATAAATTTTGATGCGTTTCTTAATATAATTAATTCTTATAATACATTTGCTAATAATTTTGCTATTATTCACTGTAAGGTGCCGGTGGAGCTCTTCAATGAAAAATTGCAAAATTATAAGATTATGTTGTGGAACTTAATATAACATACATATACTTTAAGAACTTTTACTGTAATAATATAATTATTATAGGTAAACCATTGAATAAACAGTAATTAAAATTTATTAGATGGTTGGGTAGTTTATTTTGTTCTGACATTTCTGTTTTCAGAATTTCATACACGTATATGAAATTTAATGCAAGGAGGTACATTAAGATATATTACAATAGGTAATATACAATAAAGTATACAATAAAATTATTATATAAATAAATAAAAAATGATTCAAAATACAATACTTGAATACTTTCCCCCAGCGAACGAGTTTCGGACGTGTTGGGTAAAATTGTACAGGACGACTTGGGTAAAATTGCAGCGGACGATTTGGTTAACAGACGAAATGGGTGTAATTCGAAAAAAGTGATACTGACAGGTTGCTTTCAGTCCCGATAGAAACCAAAACAAAGTAATAATGTGTTACTTTTTGGTGCCATCTGTATTTCTGAACAGTGCTTTGTAGTTTCAAACACTAAAAAATGGAAAATAATAACCCTTTTGGATATTTACCGCCATTGAAAATGGCATGTCATCTTTTTTCGGGAACTGGGGGAATCTTCGGCCTGGGGAGAACTAGGCCCAGGGAAGAATCATCCAAAAGAAAAGCAGTACACATCTGTTAGGATATTTTAGATGCGCTACGATATTCGTTTTAACTCCTGAAAATAATTCTTAAAAAAATCTTAATAGATTGATCGATATTTATTGAAAAAATATTAATATAATGCTTATCGTCGAGCAATTTATCTCTGCAGTAAATTCACATTCGATGTGTTCTGTAATAATTAACGTCTCTCATCTGTTAGAATGGTATCCAATCACTTAGGCTCCAAGTCACTTCGTCCTCTGGTCACTTCGACCTCAAAGTCATCTCTGTCCTAGTCACTTTGGTCCCTTGGTCATTTCGGCACCATTTTAAGTGTAGAGATCTATAAAGATCAATGCATAGTTCATGTTTAGAAATAATGGGTAATTACCTTTATTAAGTAATGTTCAGTTATTTGTATTTACATAGTGTACAGAAAAGTTATACATGACATTAAAAATTATCCATGTGTTCAATTTTACATACATTTAAGATGCTATCCATATAAGTAAGATAAATTATTTTACTTTGAAATTTTGCAAAGTATATGCAGTCATTCATTCATATTGTTATGCACAATTCCTAGTCACCTTCCAGTTTGAGGTTCACAGGGTTTCTTTTTCTTTTCTTTTTTTCTGAAACAACCACCAAACTGCGATTTCGATACTACCATAAATATGTCCACATTTTCTAAAACACAGAGCAGAATCCTTGTAGTTATGCGCAATTCCTAGTCCCCTTTCAGTTTGATGTCCACGGGGGTCTGACCCCAGTACCCCACTTCCAAGGCATACACTCAAACCAAATAACATTACTGACTCTCGCTTCCGGCTCTCGTAGATTCATAAGCAAATAAAATTATTCAGGTCGCAAGGGATTTCAAATCCCACATAGTCCATGTGCACCTTCGATGTGCTGAAACTTTTCTTTTATTTATTCATCATGAAACAAAATCTACTAGACATATCATATGTATACCTGAATATATAATTGAGATATAAATGTTGAAGAAAAATTAAATAGAAAAATGTTAAAATTCAAACAATATTTGAAAATATTTATAGCGGCCAAAATGACCTGGTATATTGGGGCTGAATTGACCGGAGGCCGTAGTGACCGGGGCCGAAATGACTTGGGGCCAAAGTGATTGGAATTCGTGAGAATTGCATCCAAACTGTCCTCCAACAATTTGACCCAAACTGGATACTAATCTAACCCAAACCATCCTTTGGCAATTTGCCCCAAACTGTTCTCCAGAATAGGGGCACATGATTCTTATTGATTTATTTATTGGGGTTTAATGACACTTCGATAGCCAGGGTCACTTCATGTCGGACAGTTTTACAGGTGGGAAAAGCCAGAGAGACCCACCAAGCAATTACAAACATCTAACGTACAAACAGCACACAAGCTGGGTTAGCATTGGTTGAAGACAAGTGTACGATTGACATTCAGTATGCCTTGGTACGCAATGGCACTACGTGGGCAATGGGAATGAAGTGTACTGCCCAAGGAAACAAAGTGGTTGCCGCAGGTGGGATTTGATAGAGGACCCTTTGGCTTGCAGCCTACACCTCTAACTACTGAGCCCTTTAACCTTCAAAACTGTATAGTACCAGCTAAAACATGTTGTAGAATGACCACATGAAAATTTCACAAGTACATAATTTCATTATTAGTTTGTGATATTTGTTTTTGCTGTACAGTGGAACCCTGTTAACTGAAGAGCTACTTTGCCAATAAAATTATTCAATTAGCAGGAGTACTCAATTAACAGGGATTGTGTCACTTTCCTATATTTCAGAGATAAACTTAGCATTTATTCTATTATATTTTGTTTGACAGTGCTCCATGAGCTCTGTCAAACAAATATAATAGATTAAATGCCTGTATTGAATGTACTGAGGCCAAATTGGTCTATAACCAAAGGAAAACTGGGAAGAGTCAGGGTAATTTCTCAAGATGTTACAAGATTTTTTATTCAATTAACAGGAGATTACTATATAACCTATATTCAATTACCAGGTCAAATTTGTACTGGAGGCATGGTAAATGGTTTTGTGTTGGGAAATTATATTCTGTTAACAGGGATATACAATTAAGATATATCCAATTAAGTGGGCACCACTGTATAACAACCCCTGCCCCCCCCCCACACCCCAATCAAAACCATCATTCAAAGGTCTTGGATTCAGCAAATTTGATTTTTTTTATTTATTGGGGTTTAACAACAATTTTTACAGCCAGGGCCACCCAACACTTTTACTGGGGGAGGAACCCAGAGCACCCAGAGAGAACCACCGAGCAACAATGACAAGCAACTGTCAGGCTTCTCAACATTGTATCTCCAAGCAAGCAGGGTTAGCATTGGTTGAAGACAAGTGCATCATCAATGTGCAGTACGCCTTATTTCAGTTGCCGCAATTGGGATTCGAGCTGAGAACCTCTCAGCTTGTTTTGGGAAGGTTTTTTTTTTGTTCCAGCTTCATTAAGGTTTGTTTCATATCGCACTTGTAATTTTGTCATAATTAGTAATCATAAATCCTTAAAAAAACAATAGAAAAAATGCATAGAATATTTAAAAAAAAAATTTCTGGGAGGATTTGACCTCAGAGGTGATGACATTCGACCACGACTGAGACCGAATATTCTCAGAAAAAGTATGAGGGCTGAATCTTCCTGTGACTGAACCTTCATGCCATGAACCCCTTTTTTCAAACTAAATTGCCCATTACTTAAAAAGCACCATAACTAAGGCAAAAACAATACTATGAAATTTCCAAGTCTGAAATTCTATAAATTCCAAATAAATTTACACAAATTATATAGCAAAATGAAGGATGTGGTGTATAGAACCCCAAAAGTATGTGTGCACCTCACGCACTGACACACAGTCACCATCAGACATAGCGGTTCCTGAAAGTGTGCTGTCGGTACCATATTTGTACCATAACTGATAATAATAAAATATTTCATAAGAACAACAAACACAGAAATTCAAAATGCAGCCTCAAGGCAGCATGGTGGTGAATGCCAACGCTGTCCCATTGTCCTTGAAAGGAGGAATCCTTTACAAATATGTTTTTGTTTTGTGATACTCTGGATACTCCCCATTTTTAGCTCAACTTTGACATAGTCAAATTAAAGGTTATGTCATAGCCCGTTGTCCGTCTGTTTGGGAACAACAATTCAATACGGCTCAGGCTAGAGGCCGTATTTATGAACCGATCTTTACGAAACGTCTTGGGTACCTTTGTTATCACCGTGGGATGAGATCAAGTGTTTTTGGATGCAGTTCGAAATTCAAGATGGCCACCAGCGGCCATTTTGTACCAAAATTAGTGCAATCAGTTTTATGTACAAAACTTCTGTATGAAACTTCTGATTTGAATAAATTTTTGTATGAATGTTTAGTGACATGGAATTCATCACAAAAAATACTGTATAATACGGGTGTTCTCTCGTGCAGAAATTATGCAAATTAGATGATCTTTGATTTATTCAGTGCTACTTACACACTGTAAGTGCACATGTCAATACGGCTAGTGCTGGAGGCTGTATTTATGAACCGATCTTCATGAAACTTGTTGGGTACCTTTGTTATCACCTTGGGATGAGAACGAGTGTTTTTGAGTGCGGCCCGATATTAAAGATGGCTGCCGGCGTTCACACTGTTGCTTACTGAGGTGAGGTCGCTTTACCTTACCAAGCTACCTACTAAATACCAAAGGGAAGATTTTTCAGCGCATTCTTATGCATTCTTATTACTTCAGCACCCTTAATTCTCAAATATGGCATTAAAACCACGCACATTCTGCTTAAATCTATTTACATAATCGGAATACACCACCATGGGTGCAGTGGCTCAGTAGGTAGAGGTGCAGGCTGCAAGCCGAGAGATCCTCGGTTCGAATCCCACCTGCGGCAACAGCTTTGTGCCCTTGGGCAAGACACTTCACCCCCACTACCCATGTGGGGGCAAGGTATGCTGTGTACTAAGGCATACGGCATGTTCTTGGTGCACCTGTCTTCGAACTAGGCTAACCCTGCTTGTGTAGTATGTTTGGGAGCTCACAGTTGTTTGCCATTGCTCAGTGGTTCTCTTGGGGTACTCTAGTTTTCGCCATCCCTAAAATTGCCATGGTCACAATAAGCTGTTGTGCAGATAAATGTGACCTTAAACACCAATAAATAAATAATAAAAAGAACACACTACCTCAAACCCATTTCTCTCCTGTTTTCATTCACCTTGGTATCCCTCGGTTTGCCTCGGTGTTTAGAATGACCGCCAGAAAAGGAGTGATTTCTTTCTAAAAGAGTAAAACAAGAAACAGTAATTTTTAACGGGTAGTAACGAAATAATTTTCATGAAGCGCACAATTTTATGTTAGTTAATAGCTGAAAAAACGCAGGGTGATATTTGCAAATCTTATTTTATTACTGGCACCAGGTACTGGTAATGAAAATTGTTGTTTGTCATCGATACTTGATCAAGTTTCTGACAAAGCACATACTATTCCAATATGTTAGCTACTGGACATAAGCACACAATTTGATGTTGGTTTACCATTATACTGGTGCTTAGCCAGGATATCTAAGTTACCTTTAGGGGCAAGAGTAACATCTAGTGGGAGTGGGGCCAGGTCATAAACAATATGATGCACAGAATCACCTGAGCCACATAGCAGTGAGATAGGGGTGAGGACAAGAGGGTGTGTGGCTCTCTCATCAGTGGAGTGGGTCAGGTGCACCCCCCCCCCCAAAAAAAAAAATGGAAATTCAAGACAGTAAAACACAGTTACCTTGACTCTGTGTCCATTTGTGTCCATAATAAGTTGCGAACAAGCATAAATATCTAGATATTAAAATGTCTTTTCGGATGTTAATTATATGGGTTAACAGGAGAAAGGGGTGGGGGCATGAATGAAATTGGGGAGGGCATGTGCCCCCTCCAGCCCCCAAGCCTACAGTGTGGCCGCCGTGGACTGGTCACTTTCCATGGGTGGGCAATATTTCTGCGGATGCAATGATATTAGTTTTCAAACATTGTTTACAGCAATAATCATCAAACATTTACTTAATGAACCACAGGATACAATTCGGTGCTTCATTAATTAATTTTTTTTTGATGATGATTTTCTATTACCTAGAAAAAACATGCATGGACATCATGCACTGCCCCTGCAAGGATTATGACCAGCAACTGTACTGTATGTCTGTGTCACTGCTATGAGCAGGGACTAATCTAAATGGGTGGGTATGTTTACAAATATTAATATTTTTTAACACCTGATAACAAAGTAATATAAGTTTATAAACAACCACACAATTGACTTTTAATTACAATACTCCTAATTCCTATTAAACATATATGAATGTTTATTAATTTTGTGGAATTTTTACACTTTGTATGAAGCTTATTTGTGCCTGTATGTTTGTTAAAATTGCCCTTCCACTACGGAGGACTTTTTGAAATCAGTCTACACTGGATTGTGTGGTATTCCTTTGTGTAAAACAGTGTATTCATTGTAATAATATTCATGCATCAGTTCATGTTCGTTGTTTGCTTTAGGCCTGATAATCTACAGAATAGCATGGGTGGCGGTGTATTCCATCGCTTGAGTGCAAGAAGGCTTTGCAATGCTATAGCATAAGCCTTGTTGCACTCTAGGGACAAATTTATCAATTTTAATAACATGGGTAAAATATCGGACATGAACCATTTAATTTTTTTTTTTTAGCTGACTTCGACAAAGTCAAGCAGGGCTTATCTAATCACTCTCCGTCCATTGTCCATCCGTCTGTCATCCATCAACACCATGTTTTGGTCAATTCAAGTTAAAGTTTGTGTGAGTAATGGTGCCAAAGGGGTATTACATTTTTGTTTAACTCAACATGCCCAGCCCCATAGGGAGGGGATGGGTAAAATGCTCCCAAAATATTTTTAAAATCTTATGAACCCGTGGGTATAGTGACTTGATATTCGTTATGGAACTACCTTTTGAGGTGTAGAATCACGTGTGTTCAAACGTACTTTGTGAAGCAATATTTGGCTTTGTAATGGAAGGGGTTAGATTTTTGGTACCACCCAGAATTTCTATTTTCCGAACCGATGGTCCAATTTGAATGAAATTCAGTATGTGGTAATATTGGGTCATAAGGCAAAAAAAACCCTTCATCCACATGGGAACCCCTGAAGCAAAAATAGAAATATTTTCAAACTCCCATGTTTCCCAAATCTCTTGGAACAGAGAACTGTTATGTGGTATGAAGCATCCTTAGGACCAGTAGAATTGAATGGTAAAATTAAAAAATGCCCTCTGTTGTTGTTAGGGAGTTCTGCAGAGGGCATCAGAATAATGTTGGCACAGCATTTTTGCAAACATTTTAGAAAATCTTTTCTCCAGAGCCAATGTTCAGATTCTTTTGATATTTGGTGTACAGCATCCATTGAGGGGTCAGATACAAGTTTGTTAAAATGAAGCCCATTGGTTCTTATTTGGACTCAATGCAGGAGCCCAGATTTCATGGGGAATTTTCTTTAAAAATCTTCTTCAGAACCACGAGTCAGAATTTTTTAATGTTTGGTACCCTCATTGTTACGATGGTCAGATTCAAGATTGTTCGAACCAAGTCCCTATGTTAATATTTGGGCTTCCTTTGGTAGTCCCAATTTTAACTTAGAGCTATATGGGGAAGTTTTTTTTTAAAAATCTTCTTCTTCAGATCAACCAGTCAGAATGCTTTCATATTTGGTATACAACATCTCTAAGGGGGGAGGAGGTGGGGTGGGGTGTGGGTGAGATTCAAGTTTGTTCAAATCGGGTCTGTAGGTTAAAGTTTGGGCTCGCTATGGTAGCCCAAATTTTAACTTAGTGCAATATGAGGAAATTTCTTTAAAATTTTGTTCTTCAGATCCACCAGTCAGAATGCTTTCATATTTGGTTTACAGCATCTCTAAGGAGATCAGATTCAACTTTGTTCAAATCGAGTGCCTGGGTTGATATTTGGGTTCCCTATGGGAGCCAGAAGTGGCCAAGTAGCTGAAGAATTAGACATTTTTTATTCAGTACCCTCTAGAGGTGGAGGGTAATCTACATAGGTGGTATCAAGGGGCTTGAGAGGGGAGCTCCACATTTTACATCATGATCAACTAAAGAAAAGGCATGATGCATGGACTGTTTTTGTCACTCCTGAGGGGCTCAAAGATTTGCAGTGTATCCTATGGAGATGGATTGCTTAATGTAGATTCATTCTTGGACTCTTATATCGTGTTCTGTTCTCTGTTTATATCGTGTTTTGTTCAAGATGAGCACTTCAGGCCCTGTGGGGCCTCATGTTTATTTATTTATTGGGTTTTAACAACACTTTCGAAAACCAGCAGCTACAAGTTTCTTCTCTCCTTGAACCAAGCTTCTCACCCAATGCAGCACTCATGGTCCACTGAGTTTTTAGCTCACCTGACTTTCAGTCAGGGTGAGGTGTACATGTAGTGATCACTCGCCGTCCGTCGTCCGTGAACATGGTGTTTGCGTCTTCTCCAAAACTGCTGAACCGAGTTAAGTGAAATTTGAGATGCTTGTTTGTTATGACATTGCATTTTGATTTTGTTTAAGTCAAGTTGGCCGTGCTCCTCAGTAGGGCCATGCCCAAAAATTTTTCCTAAATCTTAAAAATCTTCTTGTGAACCAGGAGTAGCAGAGATTTGATATGTGGTGTGCTGCTTCCTTTTGAGGTGTAGACTCAGTTTTGTTCAAGAGAAGTTTGTGGGTCTTTATTTGCCTTCATTGTTGGAGGGCAAGTATTTTCGCCCCGCCCAAAATTTCTGTTTTTCGAACCAAGAGGCTGATTTGAACCAAATTTAATTTGTGGGCTTATTTGGTCATAAGTAATTAATTTATGCCTCAAAATATTTTCCCGTTCCCCCATGGGAACCGTAGGAGCTAAAAATAGAACAAAATTCAAAACGCACATATCTCCAAAACTACATGGCCCTGAGAATTCTTATTTGGTGTGAAGCTTCCTTGGGACCAACAAAATGGAATGGTCTAAACAAGTTTCTGTCAGGTCTATCATGGGGTACTTTTCCGGGACTTTGAAAAAATGCTTAGTCAGCGTTCTGTAACACTGTGGGTAATGGAGAAAGCATTTAAGACTTTTCTTCACCCAATTCACTCCTCCAAAATCTTTCAAATTTCACATATACCATCTTTGGAAGATTTTGTTACATGTTTATTGAAATCAAATCCCTGGGTCCATATTTGGGCTCTCTATGGGAGTCGAAATGTTGAAATTAGTGCAGTATGAGGAATATTCTTTAAAAATCTTTTTCTTCAGACCCACCAATCAGAATCTTTTGATATTTGCTATGCACCATCATTAGGCGGGTGAGACTTAAGTTTGTTCAAGTCATGCCTATATTTTGGCTCACCAGGGTTTCGCAAATTGCGAGAACGGTGATTTCATTCCTGTGATGTTCTTGCAAATGCTTGTTAAGAAAAACCATATTTATCATTCCCGCAAAAATATAAGCATTTTTTCATCAGATAAAATTTAATAAAATTAAATTAATTTTGGAGGTGAAACGATTAAAGGGTTTTCGTGATTAATCGCATGGGTTAACCTTGGTTAACCGATTAATCACTTGCCCCAATAGGTGGCTGAATAATTGCTGTACCGTTGACCATTTATATAATTAAAACTTTACTCAGCATAATGGACAAAACTGGGCAGCGCCATATACGAACATGTCCATTCAAATTTTATTATATTTTCAATTTTTGTCTCAAAACATAGCTTATGACCCCTCATTGGAACAAGCTCATTTGGGTCATTTGGGCTTTTGGGGTCATAAGTACCTAATTTATGTCAAATGTTCTTTTTCTGTAGCCCCGTGGGAACTGCAGGAGCTAAAAATAGAAAAAAGTAAAATGCCATATCTCCAAAACTGCACTGCACTGAGAATTTTTATTTGGTGTGTAGCTTCCTTAGGACCAACAGAAAGGATTGGTGCAAAAAAATTGCCATCGGTTTTATCATAGGGTACAGTTTCGGGACTTTGAAAACACTTTTTAACACTGCAGGCAATGGGAAAAACATTAAAAAAATCTTCTTCTCCAGATCCAGCAGACAGAATCTTTTGATATTTGGTATGCAACATTGTAGGGTGGATCTGATTTGAGTTTGTTCAAATCGGCCCTCTGGGTTTTTATTTGGGCTAAGTATAGGAGCCCGAATTCAAACTTACTGCATTTCAGGCAAATTTCTTAAAAAGTCTTCTTCACCAGATTCAGCTGGCAGAATCTTTTGATATTTGGTATGCAACATTGTGGGGGTGGATCTGATTCAAGTTTGTTCAAATCGAGCCCCTGGATTCATATTTGGGCTCACTATAGAAGCATTTTAGGCAAATTTCTTTAAAAATCTTCTTCTCCAGATCCAGCAGGCAGAATCATTTGATATTTGGTATGCAACATTGTGGGGTAGATCTGATTCAAGTTTGTTCAAATTCGCCCCCTGGATTCATATTTGGGCTCAGTATAGGAGCCCAAATTTGAATTTAGTGCATTTCAGGCAAATTTCTTTGAAAATCTTCTTAAGATCCAGCAGCAGAATCTTTTGATATTGGGTATGCAGGGGTGAGATTCAAGTTTGTTCAAGCCAAGTCCCCGGGTTCATATTTGGGCTCACTGTGAAGCTCGAATTATAACTTAGTTCAAAATGACGAATTTTCTTTAAAAATCTTCTTCAGATCCAGCAGTCGGAATGTTTCGATATTTGGTATGCAGCATCCTTAGGGGGGTGAGATTCAAGTTTGTTCAAGCCATGTCCCTAGGTCCATATTTGGGCTCACTGTGGGAGCTTGAATTGTAACTTAGTTCGTAATGAGGAATTTTCTTAAAAAATCTTCTTCAGATCCAGCAGATGAATGCTTTTGATATTTTTTATGCAGCATCCTTAGGAGGCAAGATTCAAGTTTGTTCAAGCCATGTCCCTAGGTCCATGTTTGGGCTCACTGTGGGAGCTCGAATTGTAACTTAGTTCAAAATGAGGAATTTTCTTTAAAAATCGTCTTCAGATCCAGCAGTCGGAATGTTTTGATATTTGGTGTGCGGCATCCTTAGGGGGTGAGATTCAAGTTTGTTAAAGCCAAGTTCCTGGATTAATATATGGGCTCCCTGCGGGAGCCCGAATTATAACTTAATTCAATATGAGGAATATCCTTTAAAAATAATTTTTTTAGATCCACTTGTCAGAATCTTTGGATATTTGGTTTTAGCTTTTACGAGGAGTAGATGCAACTTGGTGAAATCAATTTTCTGGGTTGATATTTAGGCTACCATGTCAAGTGGGTGCTCTCAGGCCCCCTAGGGCCTCTTGTTTGCATACTGGGAGGTCGGGCGGCACATCCAGGGCTATAATTTACCCCATCACCTGGTAAAAGAATATTTGACATTTGTTGAGATAAAATGGCACTTTCTATTGATATTGGTGAATTAAATAGCGTCAGCCAGGGCTTATAAGATTCTGAGAATCGATTCCCGTAGAGATCCGTGCAACAAAGCCAGTGAGAAACCATGTAGCTTCTTGTAACATTGCTGCTAGGATTCACATGAATAGAACTGAGTCAGTTTAACCCTTTACCTAACACAAAGGCAGCAAATTAACCAATACAACACTAACATGACCTGACATGACAATAAAATTTGTACAAATATGGTTGTCCTTGGAACCGGCTCTCATCAGCCGGTTCCAGTAACATCCACAATTATCACGCTTGATGAATATTGGTCTATTTATTGAAGCCCAAAGTTTAACTTAGTGCAGTATGAGGACATTTCTTTAAAACTCTATTTTTTCAGATCCACCAGTCGGAATTCTTTCATATTTGGCTTACAGCGTCTCTAAGGGGGTCAGATTCATGTTTGTTCAAGCCAAATCTATGGGTTAATATTTGGGCTCATTATGGGAGTGCAAAGTAACTCAAAGCAACATGAGAAAAGTTCTTTAAAATCTTTTTCTTCAGAACCACTAGTTAGAATACTTTAATATTTGGTGTACAACATCTCTGGAGAGGTCAGATGTAAATTTGTTCCAGTTTGGTTCCTGCCAGTCAGAACCCTTTCATATTTGGTATCGCAGGAAGGGGGGGGGGGGGGGGAGCAGATTTGAGTTTGTTCATTTCGGGTCCGTGGCTTAATATTTGGGCAGGGGTGGGTTAGGTTCGAGGTTGTTCATAAATGTTCAAATCCATTCCTCAGAGCTTTTCCATAAAATTTGCCTTTCAAGCTGCAGTGACACAACAACCCCTTGGAAGTTTGGCAGTACTTGTCTACAGCTGTCAGAATTGGAAGCAGTCAGGAAGACCTATGCTAATAATCATCTGACATGGACACTAGAATTATGAATAATTTCAAAACATTATTCCTATGTAGTGTTCATGAACCTTGATTAACTGAATCTGACCCAAAATACTTCTCCTCGTCAGGTGTGCGATTAAGGCCTCTGGGGGGAGGCGGGGTAAAAATCAGTAGTTGGTGTTGTAAAAATTAAAAAGCTGTTTTGGGTAAAGGGTTAACATGTATTATCACTATGCAACAGGAGTTCAATCATACTGACCTAATAGGATCCTGGCCCATAGCAGGTCTGAATTCTCGGAACGATTTCCGCAAAAAGCCATATGGATTCTCCCAAATTTAGAGGAACTATAAGACCTGCACAACCCCAATTTTGAAACAAAATTGACATATTGTTTCATGGTGGTGGGGCACTATTTATCTTGCTGTTTGATTAATTAAAACAGATTTTGTGAAAATGTTTTGTGTGCTGATGCAGATTTTAGTTTTATTTGGGGATTTGGGTAGTTGCAAAGAAAGCTGTGAATTCTTCTTCCTCCCAACTTATTAGGTAACAGAGTAGACATTCTGTCGGAGGCAATACCAGTTTTTAAGCCCATTTGACACAGATTGGACAGGTCTCTTCAAAAGAACAAATTTCCCATGTTTTTGGCCTAGACAGAAGCCAAAAGTTGAATTCTATTTCAGAAATGACACTTTCATCACATGAAAGATGTAAATGCATCTTTGGTAGGGTTGGGTTTGCTCATAGGTATAAGTGTTGTAAATATTTTAATTAGATTTACCTGCCTCGAAAAGTAGCGCTCGGAAATTATGTAATTCCCAAAACTAAGCAGTCTTGGGAAAATATATTGTTTCAATAAACATTTGAAGAAGTCTACTGACATTTTGCATTGCTGTTGAATGTTCCAGATGAATAAAGAGGACGATTTGGGGACTTTTAGAACCTAAAAAATTGTTTGACTATTGGCGTGTTTTGTTTGGGAATTCCCTGAGAAATATGAACATGTGACCAGCACTTCCCTTTTTGTTAGTTTTTCTGTTATTTGTTGCATGACCCCCTGTTTAAAAATCAGAAAAAGGTTGTCTGAAGGGCTATACTTGACAAAAAATATTTGAATGCTAAATTTAAAATGATGCGACCATATTTCTTTCGCCTGAACGTTATAATGGTCGCCTATGGGAAAATATTTAGTACTGTGAAACGTATTCATGTTTGGCTGAAATTAAACAATTGCAGGAATTCGATTGAATAAACCAAAATGTTTTTGGGGTAATGGTTGGGGAATGAAATATTTCAATATATTGGATACTTTGGGGTTCCTTCTTACGCCTTGCGTATTGTCATATTAAAGTTGAATAGGGCGAACGAATCAGTTCTGCACGTAGCCGCTTCTCAAAGATTTTTTTTCTGCCGCATCTTAAAGATTTTTCTCCGGCTAATCTTGTCAAATAACCCTCATTAGAATATCAGACTTTGGTTAGTGAAGCCAGATACTAAATCAGAATACAACGAGGGTGGACTATGGGGGATGGAATCAATGACCGCCATTAGAGTTTTTCCTGTGTTTCAAGATCGCCGATGGTGCGCGTGGAATAAAAGATAAGCCCCAACAAGGGTTCTTGATGCCTTTCACCCGTACTCTGTCCGGGTTGAGTGGAATATTTATACCAGATTCAAACTTGATTAAGTGAATGGAATTGATATTTTTGATGAAATATATCACCTTCGGCGGTCTGTATACATTCTTGGTTCACACTGGTTTGCGTCGAAGTATTTCAGTCAGATGCGTAACGTCACTCAGATGCGTATCTACTGCAATACAGTAGGTATTCTGTATTTATATACGTTACGGTGTTTTAATTGTAACTAGAACACCCAAACATTGGAAGTGGGTCGTGATATCGACCCAGACTTATTGCGTAACGTGTACCACTTCTGGAAAAATATTCTCTTTGCATTCTTATAATCTACAGTGACGAAAGACATCGAATGAAATTGGGAGCGCGGTAGCTTAGTAGGTAGAGATGCAGACTGCAAGCCGAGAGGTCCTCGGTTCAAATCCCACCCGCGGCAACCACGTTGTGTCCTTGGGCAAGACACTTAATCCCAAATGCACGCGTGGGGGCATTTCGATGGTGCACTTGTCTTGACCCAATGCTAACCCTGCTTGTGTGAAGTTAGTACGTTGGGGTGTCGGGCAGTTGCACGGTGGTTCTCTCCGGGTACTCCGGCTTCCTCTACCCGTAAAAGTGGTAAACACGAGGTGACTCTGTGTGTCGAAATTGTCGTTACCCACCCCCCCCCCCCAAAGAAAAATAAAAACACACCCTACTTTATCTCGCCGTAAAACATGAGAAAGCAAACAGTGTTATAAATTGTTTCAAAAACTCTCCAAAAAATCATAACATTGTTTATAAAATATATTATAAAAGTCTGTCAAATACAACTAACAAGAGATAAGTTTGAATACCTGATGTCCAGTTAAAACTAGAAGTCCTGTCAAAAACTGTGTGCTTGTCTAGGTCTAATTGCGAGTAGGAATTGCGCGCAATTGCTATATCGAATGGCATCCAAAGCACGGCAGGTTCTCCTGGTTACTCATAGCAAAAGCAGGCAATGTTTCTGACAATGGACCTCCGGGTTACCCGGATGCCCTTGGCTGAAACATTGCTTGTGCACATGTGACCATATGTACAGAATTTGACAGCCTTACTATGGCCATAACGCGTATATTAACGCGCAGATCAACCTATACGATAGGTCGCAGAAGTCCTCTCTGTCTCGATAAGATCACTTTCTGATCTCGGCTCATTTAAACCAGTGGGTCGAAATTTAAAAAATTAAATATTGCGAAATGAAGGAAACATAAGTCCTCAGATGCATCGTTTTCGAGTTTCTTTTTCGATAGCTGAGACTTGTAGTGTAGTCGCAGTGGAGTGGTCGTAACCCACGCGTGGGCATTCATGTCCACGCATGCGTTTACCAGGTAATAAAAATCATCATCAGAAATTAGTGTTTGGAATCTAATATTATTGCGCCTGTCGAAATATCGTCCACCCGTGGAAAGTGACCAGTCCACGGCGGCCGAACTGTAAAAGCGTTATGGACAGGAACACGGACGTAGAAATTCTGGAGCGCGGTGGCTCAGTGGTTACGGCATTGGACTTCAAAACAAGAGGTCTACGTTTCGATCCACGCCAGTGGTAACTGCGCTGTGTCCTTGGGTAAGGCACTTAATCCCGATTGTCCACGAGGGGGCACGGTGGCGCTGTGTACAAAGACGTGCTGCACGTCGATTGTGCGCCTGTCTTCAACCAATGCTTACACTGCTCGTATGCAGTTAGTACGTTGGGGAGTCTGACAGTAGCTCGCCTTTGCTTGGTGGTTCTCTCCGGGTACTCCGATTTCTTCCACCTACAAAACTGTCCGACACGAGGTGACCCTGGCTGGCGAGAGTCTCGTAAAACGCCAATAAATAAATAAAGTAGTTGTGATCCGGTCGAAATTCACTATCCGCTTTTGAAATCATAGTACTGTACTGGGATGTTTTAAAGATTGAACCTTTTCAGAACGTGGAGAGTGTATTATCACTAAATCACCCACAGAGTGGAGATTCCACCCGAGGAATAATTGCAAATTTGTTGCAAAGTATAACCAGCACCAGCAAAGATTCAGCCAATGGACCTCCGGGTTAAACCCGGAGGTCCATTGGCTGAAACATTGCTTGTGTTTTTTGTCGATATGTACAAAATTTGAAAGTTATAGCTTGAGTGATAACTCCACTCCGCGGGTGATTTAGTTACAATCCACTCTCCACGTACTGTATTATAATGTTCTCAATATTTTTTATCTTCAACGTTCAGTTTTATTTTGCAGCTGTAGACTTGTTGTCTGTTATTTCAACATACCCAGAATTCATTTATATGGCCTTCACCTGACTCATTAATGAAGCAATATCCAATTTTGTCCATATTTCTGTCCTTGCGACCAGGCGCTTCATGCATATGATATAATTGGGCTAATAGTGGTTCTAACTCTGGCAGTCCATGAGTTCTACCACTCGAAGCCATGGAAGAGGCAATCCATTATCATTCTCAGGTCTTTTTGATTGCGTGAATTACGGAAATCTCGCTCAAATGATTGTCCCTGGTGCCTTTTTTCCATGTTTATCACCTCAGTGTGGCAATACTTGGCCGACCTATAGCGTGTGCCCCATTCGTAGATAATAACGATTTATCACTCTGAATTACAGTGGGAAAAATAATATCAAACTTGATTCTAACGAAAAGAAAATTGCCTTCTGATTCCTGTAAGTAGTATGTCAGGGGCTTTTCAGGTCGTATTGGCAGGACCCCGGTGCAGATCCCCGGAAGTGGCGCCATGTTGTGTTGGCATGGTAACCCGCGTGAGCGGCCATGTTGTGACGTCATCTCCATAGTGATACGTGGTGTGAATGCGCATGCGCAGCGCGTGTTGTTAGGGTGATACGTGTTTCCGTCGTCCATTTTGTATACTGGAGGCCGCCATCTTGGTTTCTATGGTAGCACGTGATTGCTATGTTGCCCAATTTTTCTGCAATAAGACGGGGTATGTTCGGAAGGTGTGTTCAATTGAATCGGAGTAAATCTAATTACCACAAACAACCAAGATGGCAGTATACAAAATGGACGACGGAAACACGTATCATCCTAACAACACGCACTGCGCATGCGCACTCGCACCACGTATCACTATGAAGATGACGTCACAACATGGCCGCTCACGTGGGTTACCATGACAACACAACATGGGTCACGTGACATGACGTCACTTCCGGAGTCCTGCACCGGGGTCCTGCCAATACGAGCTGAAAAGCCCTGACATACTACTCCTGTACCTCAACTCGAAGTAACCCCTGTGACAAGTTCAAACTATTAGAGAATAATGAACTTTCCCCATTGATCAGACACTTGTTTAGCACAGCTATTGATAACACGAAGTTGACGAAGGTGCCAGAGAAAAAACGTCCTTACTGCAGTCGATGTTGTAACATTCAGGTGAGTATACCTTCTAGCGTATATTTTGGGAACGTATTTATTGTAACGCCATTTATATCAACTTGAAAGAAAAACATAATGTACCCGTATTGTAAGTTTCAGCTGTGTACTCCCCATATTCGCGATGGGTTTACGCGGGAGGGAGAAATCATTTAAAATAATGTACATTGTATACCAGCACATACCTCATGAAACGGTCTCCTCCTGTTACGATTGGAAATGTTACAGGAACTAACTTTTCTATTACAGAATAGTTGAAATTCAAATCAAGGCGAGTCAAGTTACCCGAGATGTTGACTTTGGTTTTACAGTTGAACAAAGAGTGTTCATTGCTGTACTGAAATGAGCTATCTATGGGATTGGGCATCATAATTTAACAAAAACACAAGGAAGGGTGGTCACATCACAAACATGTTACAGGAAATATCAGTTCTTGTAAATTATAAATGTTCTTGATAAACTTAGTTTGTTTTTTCATAAATGTGTTCTAATGTTGATGTCTTCAAAGTGGAATTTTGTCGCACAGAATCTGAAAAAGGGCGTAATGTTGATAAGGTGTTTGAATTTATGAAACACTGGGTGTAACCCGGTGCGTCATAAATTCAATGTATGCTGTGATTTAGCCTCAGCAGTCTTTTACTTTCATGTGTTGACAATATTGCCCACCTATGGATTTGTGCCTGCCCATGATGACTGTACCGTACATCCAATTAACGTCCGAGCTATAGTTTGATCAACCGAGATGCATCAACACAGTAGTCCGTCAATCTTGGTAATGTTTACAAACAAATAAATAAATGTATGCTTGATAAAAAGCGACATACAGTTAACACTAACAGTCCTGCCACGAACTGTGCGCTTATCTAGGCTTTATTGCGCGTAGGAATTGCTCGCAATTGTCATATCGAATGGCATCGAAAGCACGGCAGGTTCTCCTGGTTACTCATAGCAAACACAGGCAATGTTTCTGCCAATGGACCTCCGGGTTACCCGGAGGTCCATTGGCTGAAACATTGCTTGTGCACAGGTCATATATACAGAATTTGATAGCCTAACTGTGGTCATAACGCGTAGATTAACGCGCAGATCGACGTGCTATGTGTGCGCATTTCATGACAGAACTTCTAGTTTTAACTGTGGATTGTAGTAATTTGGAAGATCGGAATCTTATGTGTTTTTCCCGAGATGGCTGTTGATTATGATACATTGTTGGTGAAGTTTATTTACATTGTTTTCAAATGTCTCTCCAGCAATTAAACAGTCGTTTTAGCGTATGTCTTAATGTTGGGGGAGAAACCCTGTTTATGTAGCTGTAAGAGTATTGTTTCGTTCTAAGAATTAAGTTCAATCGTATTTGTTCATTTCCCATCTCGCGAATAAGAAGACGAAACGATGAGTTTTACTAAGTTCACCCTCTTCGGTTTTACATGATTTCCAATGTCTAGTGTTAGCTACCACACATCATTTTTGGTTCCAATTATTCAATGACTAGATCTTTTAAAAATATCTGGTCCCCCTCTTCTCTTCCCACATGTTATAATTATTAGTCGTACCTATATGTAAAACATACCTAGATATGTCCGACATGTAACAAGGATGTCCACGCTTACCACAGAGTCATTTGTTAATTCTACTAATTTTCCCATAACTTTTCTCTTTGATTTGCAAAAACCATCGGGAACTTCATTGCATAATTTAGCAACGGATAAGTCGAGCACCACCATGGCAGCAACGATATCTGATCGTAAAAATCTCTTGTGTAACGATCTTGGTCTATCGTGTAACGGCTATGAATCCCATGTAACAGATGGGAAATTTTACATTTTGGGATATGAATCCCAGTATAGCTAATCAAGTCTTTTAGCATGTTAAATGTTTGGTCTGAACCAAAGGAACTGACGGTTTAAAATCCTTATCCTGATGCGTATAACATTCTTAGCTGGAACTTATATTATATGCGTTAAAACACATTCTGGGAAAATAATTTGTTGAAGATCAGTACTCTTTGGGGAAGATGGAATTGCCAGAAACTTATCATGTTGTCCTTTGTACACTGCTACTAGTCCATGTCAAAATTTCCTGCTACATCTATTTTTGAACTTGGGGTGATGATTTGAATTACTGTTACAGACAATACATTTCAACTGCATCACTTAAACTGTGTGCCAGATAAAAATCCTCATGTGAATGACTGATACTGCATATGTATTTTTTATTACTTACAAGGTAAGATCTCATAAAATAACCAAAAAAAATCAAGTTATGAAACGATTTTTTTCAGTTTTCCCCTCTTTAAAATATGGAAAAAACTTGATATCGCCTCCAATAAGAAACAAGCCACTGAATATTGCAGCGAGCTTGCATACAAAGGATTCATTCACCATTTGCTTCACTTCATCAAAAGTACTTTAATCCTTCTTAATGTTACCCATTGGATGCTCTGTTGATAAATGGGTTATACCACTTGTTTCCATAAACAACAAGAATTACTTCTGGTTGGTTTGGGGAATTTTTAGTTTCACAGCGTGTGTATTTTTACATTTTGCTACTATTAAATAGCGTTGTCAAAACTGCGATCACACTGATGAAACGCTGAGTTCGTAATCGTCTTTAGAGATAGGATTTTCAACGATTCGATTTCTTTTGCAGACCTGAGGAACTTTGGGTTGGTTTACACAGACAAAGACCAGGAAACGAGTTTGTGTGGTCTACGTGCGATACAAATGTTGTTGTGGACGAAACAGAACTCAAACTGAGTGATAATGATCAAGATTGTGTTCATTTGCATGAAAAGGATGGCTCCCAATACATTTATGAGAACAGAGACTGCGACAAAAAGTACACGTTTATTTGTGAGGTACCACTAAGTGGTAAGTAACACGACTGCGCACATCTCTTGGAGTCTTCTTTCGTCTGCCCAGCCACACTCTTAACTCTTTACCCAACTCATCTCATAGAAAACACTTGCATACACAATGGACAGTATGACAGGTACATAGCGATAGCCAAATTTCTGTGAAAAAGAGGGGTTTGACAGAATGCTTACCGCTTACGAAAGTAGTCCTCCTTGCGCCGGTAGTAGTATATGGATTTGAGTACATAGTTAGATGACCTCGGTGGATGACCTCGTAAGTGGCATATGTCACGTGACCTAGTGGCGCCATGTTGTGTTTTCATGATAACCCGCGTGAGAGGCCATCTTGTGACGTCATCCATATAGTGATACGTGGTGTTGGTGCGCATGCGCAGCGCGTTGTTATGGTGATACGTGTTTCCGCCATCCATTTTGTATACTGGAGGCTATCTTGATTTCTATGGTAGCATGTGGTTGCTATGTTACCCAAAGGCTTCTTATAGGAAAGGGATGTGTTCGGAGGGTATGTTCGTTTGTACAGGAGTAATTTCTCGATTCGCAGAATTACCCGAATAAACCCGACAATGTCTCCAAATCACCAAAAACAATTTTTATTTGATATGGAAGCCAATTTTGGGCATATGAAAATAGCATGTAATGTATAGTACAGGGGTATCTCCCGGGAGAGGTATGTTTCATTTAAAAGGAGTACTTTTTCCTAAAATCCCATTATTATGCCTCTTACAAATTCTACTCTAACACTAACAAGCTATCCAATAGAAACTCTCTGGTTCTCTCGTCGAAGCCTTGTTATTTATTACTAGTGCTTGATTTCCCTTAACCTGTATGCAGAGTTATCTCACGTGTGTATAATAAAAGTCTATATCACTCCAAAAGCCAAGAATCTACCGAATAGTTACTGAAAAGTCATTGCTCGAACGACTCGAATCCCATCGAGCAAATGAGCTTTAGAGCAATTGCTGGATCGAGTGATTCCACATACTTCTCGAACTCGAAGTCTATAGAGTAAATGAGTTATCGAGCAATTGCTCGTTCGAGTGACAGGCACATGCGACTCTTAGCCTCATTTCGGTATATGAGGCATACCTTTGACCTGGAATTGTATTATTTGAGGATACTTATCAAGGATACTTTCTGGAGAATACCCTTTTTTCATCTAAACATAAGGACGGGTGGGCAGTGAAGTAGTTGTGCGTGATATTAGAATTTTCTTTATTTTATTGGGATAAAACCCTACCAGTCATGTTCTGGCCCGATGTTCAGTTGTATCCAAACTATGGTTGATTAATGTCGGGGCCTGCTCTGGATTCTTTACAACTAAATATAGATGTGTGTCATCAGCAATGGAACGTATACTACAAGTAGGTCACATTATATCATTAATACACATTAGGTACAATAACGACGCGAGTATCGCACCAGCATTAACGGTCTCCAGGGAGATGCTTTCGATCCTATCACTCGCCGTGACCTATTCGACAGATACAATTTTAGATACAACAAAGGTTTGCCCGATATACTAATTCTCTCCAGATTGAGAATAAGACCAGCATGCCACCCCTTGTCGAAAGCCTTACTGATATCACAGAATACCACATAACTTATTTCCTCAAAAGTATTTTCAGATAACGGCCTCGCTTCCCCAGTGCCTGTTCTAAACACGAGAGATTGGGACTTCAGGAATACAACCTTCGGTCCAAGAATCCCACTATCGAATGGACATCCAAAGATACATTATGACTGCAAACATTTTCCTTTTTAAAGAAATACACGTTTGATATCGATGCAGCACAATAATAATAACACTGTAACCAGTCGCAGATCTGTCGCGGTTCTCAGGTGAGGTGGCCTCAATTACCCCTGTGCTTGTAAATGCTGCCCCTTTCCAACTCCCCTTTCTTCCACACAACAAAAGGAAACGCACTGTTTAATAATATCATGTACCCCAATTACCCCGATAAACATTCTAAGCCTGTCCTCTGTGTCACAAAATAACCGCAAATCCTTCACTTCCCGCATCTCAATTCCCCATTATAATTGCAGTGTGGAATATCTTGCAACCCTTTTGGACAACATTGGCTTATCACTAGTACAGTTATTAATGAGTGGGCAACTCAGGAAAATTACCTTGTAAATCCAAGATTCTCAAACCTAAAGCTCACCGACCACAAACACTAAAACGAAGCAAACGTTCAAAAATACTATTTTTACGAAATACGTGCCTTAACATTGAAACACGAACGGTCAAATCGTACGCGTCCAGAAAGCAAACGCTGGGAACCAGGCAAAATTGTTACAATGTAAAGAATAAATGTTATGTCGTTCAAACTGCAAATAGATTTAACCTGCAAAGAAATCACAAACGCCTTTATAAAACCAATCTAAACATCTTTTGCACTACTTTGGATGATCAAACAATTACGCATTGAACATCCATAAAGATGATTCTGCAAATGGTGGTCAGAATCACCTCAACATCAGTCTGATAACTTGGTGATAAGGATATCTAAGACCAGAAGCTGACATGATCTGATAGAGTTTCTAGAACCCCTACTCATCTAAAAGACTATACAACAACATAAAATTGTTCTTATAACATCTAAACACTTCATCCCGAGCACGCTTCGGCACAAGTTTTTCCTTTGGCACAAGTTTATTCATTTATTTAATTTTTCGAACGAGATGTCATAAATTGTCATAATTTATTATGCGCTTTGATGGTAGTTCTGGTATATTTGATGTTACATTTAAAACTTGAAGTCCTGTCGTGAAATGCGCACAAATAGCACGTCGATCTGCGCGTTATTCTACGCGTTATGACCATGGTGAAGCTATCAAATTCTGTACATATGTCCTGTGCACAAACAATGGTATCAGCCAATCGACCTCGAAGGTCCATTGGCTGAAACATTGCCTGTGTTTGCTATGAGTAACCAGGAGAACCAGCCGTAATTTGGTTGCCATTCAATTAAGCCTAGATAAGCGCACAGTTTGTGACAGGACTTCTAGTTTTAACTGTAGATGTTTTGGTATATTTGATGTTAAATGTTTCGTGTACACTACGCTTATTAGTCTGTGTGAAACACGCATACTATTGTTTTGTATTGGTTTCTGAAAACCGATTGTACGAGCACGTTTCACGCTTATTTGTGATATTCAAATTTCTGAGTAAATTGGATTGGACACAAAACTTACAGCCTATGTAATTCGTCTCTCCCTGGCGCACTTACGTTAACCCTTTACCCAACGAATCGGCTGCATCCGCCCGCATAATATGCCAATTCAGTAGTTGAAAAAATATTATTTTTCAAAAAAATTCGTCGAGCTCGTTCCAACGAGGGGTCACATGATATGGTTTTGTTGAAAGTTTTTGAAAAATTTGAAAAAATGATATTTAAAATGATAAATTTTGATCTCGTCTGCTTTAGGTAAAGGGTTAAGTTAACTCGTGTGATAGAGATTAGTAGATGACCTCATATATCACTGTCGGAAAGCCAAGTACCCCTTACATTAGAATGAGTTAATTTTAATTCCAGTCGTCGCCCCCTTTCGACACCGAGCCAGACGCCGCTCCACCACACACGCAACCACATTTATTTCCAGCCGTGATTGGATGTAAACCGTTTGACAAACAAATAAAAAAAATTCTCCTCCCGATATGTTAACATGACTCTACTACAAACAAAACCAAATGTCGGTAAAGAAATACGACGTTCCCCATCCTGCACAACAATACACATCAGGTCGGGTGTTGTAGAAACGCTCAGATATCGCCCAGGACGTCCAAATATTAAAACATTTCCTGGGGAGATCCCACAGACCCTCCTCCCCCCCCCCCCCTCAACTGGAAGGGGACACCCCCCTCCCTAGTTTAGTGATCTGTGCGTAGTGGCTACCCTCTGAACTACTTTCTCCCCTATCCTCCTCTAACTCAGTCCTGCGGCATGTTGACCTTGGGGCACCCATATCTTACTTAGCCCCCTCCACCCCCCCCCCTAAATTGAATTCATGGCGCCGCCACTGATGCCGCTACCACATATAAAACCAAATTAAGTAAAGAAGTGAGACGACCCCAATCTACATAACGCAAGTGAAACTGCTTGAGTTAACGCCGTTCAATAACAAAATGCTTGAGCTAACGCCATTCAATAACAAAATGCTTGAGCTAACGCCATTCAATAACAAAATGCTTGAGCTAACGCCATTTAATGACAAAGTGCTTGAGCTAACGCCATTCAATAAAAAAATGCAAAATGCTTGAACTAACGCCATTCAATAACAAAATGCTTGAGCTAACGCCAGTAAATAACCAAATGCTTGAGCTAACGCCATTCAATAACAAAATGCTTGAGCTAACGCCGTTCAATAACAAAATGCAAAATGCTTGAGCTAACGCCATTCAATAACAAAATGTTTGAGATAACGCCATTCAATAACAAAATGCTTGCTCTAACGTCATTCAATAACAAAATGTAAAATGCTTCAGCTAACGCCATTCAATAACAAAATACTTGAACTAACGCCATTCAATAACAAAATGTTTAAGTTAACGCCATTCAATAACAAATTGCTTGAGCTGACGCCGTTCGATAACAAAATGCTTGAGCTAACGCCATTCAATAACAAAATGCATGAGCTAACGCCATTCAATAACCAAATGGGGGTAAGAGGATACAGACCACCGAACAGCTATACACGAGACTGTTTAAACTTTACATGTGAAGAAAAAGCACAACGAAACAATGAAGAATGAAGTCGGTCTTCTTTGGAGATGGGCTGTGTTTTGTTTTGAGGTTCGGCTTCCGTTTTTGCGGCAAACCGAAAAACTTTCCTTTCTTCGAGCATGCGACATTGCTTCAGCAGTTAGGGTGAAAGTTGGCATTGACATTTTTTTTAGTTTAAACAAACTCAGTATTTATTGTGTGTTGAGTACTATTCTAAATTTCCTGAAATAGTACTCCTATCAAACCTATTCAGTGGAAGCGCAATATCTGCTTTAACCCTTTACCCAACGAATCGGCCGCATCCGCCGCTCACGTATTATGCAAATTCAGCAGTTGAAAAAATATTATTTTTCAAAAATTTCAACAAAACGATATCATGTGACCCCCTCGTTGGAACGAGCGCATCGAGCTCGTTCCAACGAGGGGTCACATGATATGGTTTTGTTGATTTTTAGTAGTAGTAGTAGAATAAATACTAGAAGTGGTAGTTGTACATAGTACTAGTACTAGTAGATAGCACTAGAGTGTAGTACTAGGTGATAGTACTAGGGGATAGTATTGGTTGATAGTACTCGTGAATAGTACTAATGTATAATACTAGTGAATAGTACGTGTAGATAGTACTAGAGCATAGTACTAGTGATAGCGCTGGTGGCTAGTGGTTAGTACTGTGGGGAGTAGTAGTTTGCAGTAACAGTCGTACATTGTAGTAGTAGGAGTAGAAGTATATTTCCGTAGATAGTAATAGGTAGAAGAGAATGGATAATAGACAGTAGATAGCGATTAGTAGTAGATAGTAGTAGCAAGAGATGTAGAAGTAGTAGTAGTAGCAGGGGCTGGTAGCAGCAGTTGGTGATAGCAGCGGTTGGTAGTAACAGCAGTTGGCGGTAGCAACAGTTGGTGGTAGCAGCGGTTGGTAGCAGCAGTTGGTAGCAGCAGTTGGTGGTAGCAGTTGGTGGTAGCAGCAGTTGGTGGTAGCAGCAGTTTGTGGTAGCAGCAGTTGGTAGCAGCAGTTGGTGGTAGCAGCAGTTGGTGGTAGCAGTTGGCGGTAGCAACAGTTGGTGGTAGCAGCGGTTGGTAGCAGCAGTTGGTGGTAGCAGCAGTTGGTGGTAGCAGTGGTTGGTGGTAACAGCGGTTTGTGGTAGCTGCATGTGGTCGTAGCAGCAGGTGATGGTAGGTGGTGATAGCAGCGGTGGGTGGTGGTAGGTGGTGATAGAACCGGTAGGTGGTGGTGGGTGGTGGTAGCAGCAGTGGGTGGTGGTGAGTGAGGGTGAGTGATGGTAGCAGCTGTGGGTGGTGGTAGCAGCAGTGGGTGGTGGTGGACGGTGGTAGCAGTGGTGGGTGGTGATGGGTGGTGGGTGGTGTAGTAGTAGTAGTAGTAGTAGTAGTAGTGGTAGTAGTAGTGGTGGTGGTGGTGGTGGTAGTGATGGTGGTAGTGATGCTAGTAGTAGTAGTAGTAGTAGTTAATAGTAGTTAATAGTAATAGTAGTAGTAGTAGTAGTAGCCGTTAGTAGTAGTAGTAGTAGTAGTAGTAGTAGTGGTAGTAGTAGTAGTTAGTAGTAGATATTAGAAGAAGGTGGTACTCCCCAAGGACTGGTCTCCACTAGTTAGACTCGTCTCCAGTGGTCCTTATCAGTCGCCAAAGACAGGCTCTGGTGATCCCCAAATACCTAGATGAGGATATGATGAATGGCAGATTGTGCCTTAATAAGGAATTTCCTCATGGTCCTCATGGCCTCGTGCGATGAAAAAGGGTTTCAGATGTCAGTCGGGAGAGTGTCATACCTAACTAGGACTAGAGCTAATGATAAGGACATAGCCAGGTGCCTAAATAGATTAAGAATGGGCAGTAGGTGGTCTAAGCAGTCAAAAAGGAGGTTTCGATACAGAATTCAAGCTACATAAAGACGAGGATTCTGGAAGAATCCGTACCTAATAAAATCCTGTAACAGAGTGGAAACAAGGATTTGCCCGCAAAGCCACTCTTAGTAAGAATACTCTAGTACAATCAAACACCGCATTTTTAAGGGCATATAGTACTACGTGGTACTCTGGGCAGGTCCGTGTCCGTTAGAAACGAGGATTCTGGGAGAACCCGGGCCAGGGAAAAGCCAAGAACATAGAAAACGAGCTTTCTTCGCGAATCCGAGACAGATAAATAGTTGCCATTCCCATTTGGGTATTCGTTATACCCCCGTCCAATCGAAATTACCCTCAAACATATTCTCGTTCTATTAGAGGCCATTGGGTCCAAATATCAACCACGTTCTACCATAACAAACAGATGGCGGTATCCAGTATACAGAATAGACGGCGGAAACACGTGTCATCTAATTACACGCGCTGCGCACGAGCACTTACATCACATATCCTTATGGGAATGACATCACAACATGCCCACTCACGCGGGCTACTATAACAACACAACATAGAGTCCCTGGGTCCCGCGACTAGGACGCCCCTTGCGCCTCCCCCATTCTCTCCCCAAATGAGGGTCATTTATCTACATGGCACACTTCTAATGTATTATAAGAGTAGTGTTAACCCATCAAGGAATTCTGCTGAAACAATATTTTCTACATGTTGAATGAGTTCAAGCTTTATACATTAAATTTAAATCATCACAGGATCTAAATGGCTATCTACCATTGGTAATCGACAACAATCACTTGACATGGCAGACGGAAATGGCGGTGGACCTCCAAAGCTACCGCCCTATTCACCTCGCCTTAGATACCCTCTACTCTCTTACCGACCTCCCCCTTCAAGATGGAAAAAATAACTGACAGCAGATTTTAGGTAAACCAAACCCCTCGCACACCCCCCCCCCCCCCCCCATCCCACCTTCGTAAAATATTGTAGAGTGTCTATTGCTGAAGGAATATGCTGAGCACCACTCCCAAAATTTCAGAATTTAAAACGGTCAACTAGACGGAAAAAGCCACGCATAATGATATAGCGATTGAAATGGGTGGTAGTAAATGTTATAATTGTAGACAACGCAGGAGGTCACACAATTTTAGCCCTTGAATACCACACTTTATCACCCAAATATTTTCTGGTGTGATAAAACCTGACAACTTATGACTGGGGTTGTCAGTCTCACAAAAGCACAGCATTACTATAAACAATTGCCCAACTTTGAATTTATTTATTTATTGGTGTTTAATGTAACTTACTTATGCACAATAGCTAATCGTGACCGTGACAGTTTTACGGGTGGAGGAAGCCGGAGTACCCGGAGAGAACCACCGAGCATCGACGAGCAACTGTCAGCTCCTCAACATTCTAACTCTGTTCAAGCTCCACTCAAGCGTGGTTACAGCGGTTGAAGACAAGTGCACCGTCAACGTGCAGTACGCCGTAGTAAGCGACATCATCGTGCCAACATGTAGGCAACCGTGATAAAGTGCCTTGGCCAAGGACACAACGCGGGTCATCCTGGACGGGGATTGAACTCAAGACCTCTAGCATAGAAGTCCAACAGTCTACCACTGAGCCACCGCGCTCCTCCCAGTGGTTAATTGAGACCACAACAGTTTTATGGGTGGAGGAAGCCGGAGTACCTGGAGCATCTATGAGCAACTGTCAGCTCCTCAACATTCTAACTCTGTTCAAGTTCCACTCAAGCAGGGTTACAGCAGTTGAAGACATGTGTACCATCGACGTGCAGTACGCCGTAGTAAGCGACATCATCGTGCCACCATGTAGGCAATCGTGATAAAGTGCCTTGGCCAAGGACACAACGCGGGTCATCCTGGACGGGGATCGAACTCGGAAAGTCTAGCATAGAAGTCCAACAATCTACCACTGAGCCACCGCGCTCCCCAACTTTGAATTTACATGAAGCCACAAATGCAGAAAGTGACATTAAACACCAGAAAATACGCACATCACATAAAAATCATAAAGATACCTTTCCTCGTCGTATTCAACACACGAAATGATGTTTGATCTGCAAAACGCCTTTAATTGTACGATAAAATGATCAAAAATCGATAAGATGTACCCAAATTATGATTTGAACCTCCCCAAAAATTTTCAAATTTTGTTGAAAAATTGTTGGTTTTCATGGACGTTTATTACAATACTGGTCATGTTTATTACACTACTGGTTATTACATTACTGGTTGATTTGTATTACACTACTGGTTGATTATTACACTACTGGTTAATATTACACTACTGGTTGATTATTACACTACTTGTTGTTACAAGCCCCTCCCCCCCCACCCCCGAAGAAAACGTGGGCTATAGCGTTGAGAGCACATGGTTACTGCACTGTGGTGCTTTTTGGTGAATTTAATGAAATAGGTGAGTATCGGGACTTGTTCGTCGAGAAACAAAAATATTTGGTAGGCCACTAGACGTCAGTGAAAGTGACAGTGGTTTAACGCTGCTTCCGAACATCAAGGTTTTCATCAGTTACGCTGTTGACAGTGTCATCACGAGAATCTTCAACGTCTTTCTCGACTTGTGATAGAAATGATCCCTGTTGATGTGTCAATGTTTGAAAAACTCATCTCTCTCTCCCTCCCTCCTCTTTTCTCTTCAATTTCTCAAGCTTTCGTCTCCAACAAAATTTGTGCTACAAATTATATTTTTAGAAAGGATACTAATTTATTCTTTATTTTTCCTCGTTGTTAACCTTTAATTGAGAATTATATATTTTGGATGATGAGCACATTTCCTAATCCTATGATTTCCCACCATTTTAAACGTTTTTGGTTTTTGTAAAGGCTAACTCTGTGTTTTATAGTAATTTGCTCAATCCTCGGTAAGTTTTACTTCCTCCGGTTGTTTTTAGTTCGCTGAGTTATCTTATGTTTCGGAGTAAACAATTTGGACGTAAATTTTTAACCCTTTACCTAACATGAAAAGCAGACGACACTTGCAAAAAAAATTCTTGAATAACTATTTTTTTTCATTTTTTGTCTCAAAAACATAGGTTATGACCCCTCGTTGGAACGAGCTCGACGAGCTCGTTCCAACGAGGGGTCATAACCTATGTTTTTGAGACAAAAAATGAAAATATTTTGAAAATTAATTGGCGATTTTTGAGAATAGCGCTGGCCGGTTTTGGCCGTTACGTTGGGTAAAGGGTTAAGAGTTTTTCGGGAACTTGTGATCTCCAGCAAACAGGTATCAACCGGATTCAAAACTTTCTGTTCCTCCATTTTTGCTGAGAATCGTTTTATAAAGTCTCTGGTGTAATTTGAGCTAGTTTATGTCAGTTTTCAGCACCCGACGACTAAAATGTCGGTTTATATTACGAACTTGGCAAGGTGGTCACTAACATACGGCGGCGTAGAAGCGACATGTGATATTTAGTTACTAAATTGAATATTCAATTTACTAAATTGAAAAAACAGTCTTGTAATAAATTGAATAAACAGTCTCGTAATAAATTGAATAAACAGTCTCGTAATAAATTGAAAAAACAGTCTTGTAATAAATTGAATATTCAATTTAGTAAATTGAAAAAACAGTCTTGTAATAAATTGATAAAACAGTCTCGTAATAAATTGAATAAACAGTCTTGTAATAAATTGAATATTACTACTATTACTATTATTACGCCGGCGGCGTAGAAGCGACATGTGATGTTTAGTTACTAAATTGAATATTCAATTTACTAAATTGAATATTCAATTTACTAAATTGAATATTCAGTTTATTACAAGACTGTTTATTCAGTTTATTACGAGTCTGTTTATTCAATTTATTACAAGACTATTTTTTTCAATTTAGTAAATTGAATATTCAATTTATTACAAGACTGTTTATTCAATTTATTACAAGACTGTTTATTCAATTTATTACGAGAATGTTTATTCAATTTATTACAAGACCGTTTTTTTCAATTTAGTAAACTGAATATTCAATTTAGTAAATTGAATATTCAATTTATTACAAGACTGTTTATTCAATTTATTAGGAAACTGCTTATTCAATTTATTACAAGACTGTTTTTTTCAATTGACTAAATTGAATATTAAATTTATTACAAGACTGTTTTTTCAATTTATCACGAGACTGTTTATTCAATTTATTACAAGACTGTTTATTCAATATACTAAATTGTATATACAATTTAGTAAATCGAATATTCAATTTATTACAAGACTGTTTATTCAATTTATTACACGACTGTTTATTCAATTTATTACAAGACTGTTTTTTTCAATTTAGTAAATTGAATATTCAATTTAGTAACTAAACATCACATGTCGCTTCTCCACCGCTGTATTAACATGATATCTGCTGTAAATATTGCACACAACCTCCAGAGATTCAATGAGAATCAATTTTCAATATAAATGCTACGAAACTCACTCTTTTATGTTTAGAGGTATCTTAAGGCCTGGAATTAAACCTCTTTTTTCACTGAGCTCTTGAGTTTTTCGATTCATGGTCAGATTATGAAACGGAAATGAGCAAATTTTTAATTTAAAACTCGTTGTTCTAATCTATTGTTAAACGTTCATATTTTTGTATTATACCGTATTATATTTTTATCACTGGGGGAAGTGGTAACCACCTACAATTCACTCCGCAAATATTCGTGGGGTCGGGTGCGCAGCCGAATTATCCATTATAAAATAAATTTAGCTAAGTGTTAAATCATGCATACAGGGACGCCTGGGTACTCACCTCTTTTCTATTAATTAAAACGCTTCAAGCTCTTTCCATGTGGCACAAAGCGGCAATCTGTTTCCTTCAAATCCACAAATAGGAGGGGTGCACCCGCCCCTTTCGCATCACCGAGAGTCTTCGGCGCAATTACGTATTTATCTATTTATCCACAACAGTTCATTGTTCTGTGTTTGAGACTAATCGTCCCTTGAGTTCCAATGTGTTCTATGTGCCTACTGGCAACCTACTGGCATATAGAACACATTGGAAATCAGGGGACGTAATGTCCTTCCGCGGAGATTTACTACCGTGGGACCAGTGCAGTAACTAATAACGCACCAGTGAACACGGCTTGCTACCTTATCGGCCAAACAAAATGAGGGCAGTGATGTTGACGACGACGTTGTTGATGAGGATGACAATTGCGAAATTACGACGACTGCCATGATGGTGATGACGATGATGATAATGATGATTTGATAATTTTGTGTGCGGGACATTTTGAGTTGGGTTACATCCAAGATCGAGCCTCTCACGCATATTTTTTGCCGATCGAACAATATGATAAATGTGAAGACACTTTTCATCAGGACCAAAGAGGCAGCTCTGTTAAGTTTTTCTAACGTTTGATCCCCCCCCCCCCCCCCCCCCCTTCTATTTGAACACATGTGCCATTCATTGAGACTGCAAAACGATCATCGATAAAGTCCACCTATTTGTCTGTTTAACATAAGCCGCATTCAATGTCAACCATCGTTTTATTCGAGAAAGTGAATCCTCAAAACCCCCAGCACCATTAAAGAAGAAACAAATAAAAGAAAAATACAGCACCGCAACAGAGGAGCTAAGGCAGACCTCACCCACAACGGAGAGCACCGCATATTGAAGTATTCGCAATGAAGGGTGCGTCTACATGCACTGCTAAGAAATGCTGGCAATTAATGGCTGCAATCTCTTCAACCTGCAAAGAATTCTTAGAAGGATTACGCTCGTTAGTCCGAGAGTAGATTTGTTTGGCAGTAATCGAACTGAATCCAACGTCCCCTTATCACTGCATGAAAAACATATCACAAAACAATTTATAGTCGGTGTTCAAAATACAGAACACGCAAAAGGTGCAAAAATATAGACTTATCACGCTTTTTATGTTTACCCACACTTGCGTATGAAAACAATCCTGTTGCCGTCCGAATTGTCCTTTCGTCGTTCGTCCGTCCATCTGTCGGGCCAGTTACCCATCTCTCCACAGCCATGTGTAAAACCTCTCTATGTGATATTAACCTAAATGTATGGCTCCGTATAAGCCCCTTAAAACAGATGGAAGGGCACACTACACCACCGACGTGAACCATTTCTGCGGAACGAGTCAATAAGATTTTTGAACGCGTATGATCGTGATCATATATACTTGAACATATCGTTAAAGCATCGCTTCCTTCTATAAAGACGACACCATTCCATGATAGTTTCAACATAAAGGATGAGAAAGACAATATAACTTGGAACTAAGCCGATGGGCCGTTCACAGCCATACGATAATGTAAATGCTTGAGTCAGTGACGAAAATGAGTCTTAATTCTCGTCAGTATTCGGCAGGTGTCCACGCCTGGGTATTTTATTACCAGAACCTGATCTTTTTCATGAAAAGTTCAGAAACAACTTAATCGCCGCCGCAATTTTCTTGCAGTGTGTATAAACGCACCCTTAATCTCAAAAGCAACATACCTGGCAATTTTGTATAATATCGTCCATTTCGACACAACTTTCCATTTGAAGCACTCCCATTTGACGGAAGGGCGAAATATCCAAATTCCATCAGCTGGCGGTATTAAGAACGAGAAACCATTTGGAAAGGAGCCACATTCTGTGAAAACAAATTCGAAACTTACCCAAACCAAGTTTTCAGGTCAGTAAGAAACTAATTATTACGAAACGATCAAAAAGCTAATACAAAATTTGAGACCTTTTACACAAGGGCACAAAACCTATTACGAAAATTCCAAATTTTAATTTTTACTTGGATGAAAAATCGTGAAAACGCATGATTTTCGTTCTAATTCCTAATGGGGAGTGCGAAACTCGTCAAAAACAAGGCCGCTTACAAAAGGTCAAAAACGTCTAACAAAATGGTGACCTCTTACAAAAGGGCTAAAAAATTCCTACAAAGTGGGACATCTTACAAAAGGGATAAAAAATTATTACAAAAGTGGGACATTTTACACTGATCAAAAGTCGAGAAAACGTGAGATTTCGGCTCTATTTCCTAATAGGGAGCACGGAAAAACAAACATCGAAATTTCCCACCAGTTTTGGCCAAGTTCGATTTTCTGGTGAAAGTTCTCTCTGTCTAACTCGAACCATCTGGTCAGGTATCAAATGTAATGAAAAAAAAAAACATCGAAACTCATTAAATGATGTTTCCCGGTGAGAAGAAGAAATTATTACAAAAGGGGCTAAAACACTATTACAAAAGTGGGGACGCGGGACGGTTTACATCGCTGAAGAATCCAGGAAACGGGCGATTTGCGTTCTAATTCCTAATGGGGAGCGCGAATTGGTTCAAAAACAAGCCATTGACGCGGAGAAACAGACATCGAAATTGTCCAACAGTTTTGGCCAATTTCGATTTTCTGATGAAAATTCTCTATGTTCAACTCGAACCCTCTGGTCAGGTATCAAATGTTATGAAAAAAACTTCGAAACTCATTAAAATCATGTTTCCTGGTCAGAAGAAAAAAATATTACAAAAGGGCTAAAAAATTCTTACAAAAGTGGTGACCTCTTACAAAAGGGCTAAAAAATTCTTACAAAAGTGGGGACATCTTACAAAAGAGCAAAAACATTTTACAAATGTGGGACATTTTACATAGCTGAAAAATCATGAAAGCGTGCGATTACTATTCCAAATGGTATAGAGCGCGAATCGGGTTGAAAACAAGCGAATGATGCAGAAAAACAGAAATCGAAATTTTCATCCAGTTTTGGCCAATTTCGATTTTCTGATGAAAATTCGCTATGTCCAACTCGAACCCTCTGGACAGGTATCAAATGTTATGAAAAAAAACTTCGAAACTCACTAAAATGATGTTTCCTGGTCAGAAGAAGAAAGTGTTGTGTGCTGGTGCAGATTTTAGCTTTATTTTTGGATTAGGGTAGTTTTCAAAGAAAGCTGTGAATTCTTATCCCTCCCAGCTTACTCATTAGGTAACAAAGTAGGAATTATGTTGGAGGCAATACCAGTTTTAGGCCCATTTGACACAGATTGGACACTTCGTTTCAAAAGAACAAATTTCCAACGCTTTTGACTAGGCAGAAGCCAAAAGTTGAATTCTTTTACAGAAATGAGTCTTTCATCACATGAAAGAGATAAATGTATCTTTGGTAGGGTTGGGTTTGCTCACAGGTATAACTGTGGTAAACATTTTAATTAGATTTACCTGCCTCGAAAAGTTGCACTCGGAAATTACCTAATCCGTAAAACTAAGCAGTCTTGGGAAAATATATTGCTTCAATATACATTTGAAGCATTCAACTGATATCTTGCGCTCTACTGTTGAGTGTTCTAGATGAATGAGGAGAGTGATTTGAGGACTTTTTGGACCTAAAAATTCGTTTGACTATTGGTGTGCTTTGGTTGGGAATTCCGTGAGAAATATGAACATGTGAGCAGCACTTCCCTTTCTGTTAGTTTTTCTCTCTTATTTGTTGCATGACCCCCTGTTTAAGGATCAGAAAAATGTTGTCTGAAGTGCTATACTTCTCAAAGGATATTTGAATGCCAAATTTAAAATGATGCGACCATATTTTTTCGTCTGAACTTTATAATGGTCGCCTATGGGAAAATATTCAGTACTGTGATACGTATATGTTTAGCTGAAATTAAACAATTGCAGGAATTCAGATGCATAAAATTATGTTTGGAGTAATGGTTGCGGAATGAAATATTTCAATATGTTGGATACTTTGGGGTTCCTTCTTACGTCTTGCGTATTGTCATATCACTTCTATCTACTCCAGCCTTTTGCATCTTTCACAGAAAGTCTGTTACATTCCTTTGAGCTGTTCTCCGGAAGCCATTAGCCCTTTTATTACCTTTTTTATTTTATTCAGTCTGGCTTATATATCACAATGGTGTCCCCCGCCAGTTAAGATGGACCACTGAAATACGTGACACCCTAACAACTCACATCGCGCATGCGCAGTATAATCATGCATCATCACTGTAGTTGTGTTACATGATCGTTTGTACAGGCTACATTGATAACCAAAGTTTCACCTATAATTTAACAAGATATAATATCATTCCCATAGTAACCCACGTGAGGTAAGCGAGACACGTCTCTAGACTATTGGAGCTATTAGAGATAGTCACATTACGTATATTGTATAATATTTATATTTACCGTATTTGGCTGTTTGTTTTCAGAAAAATGCGTCTTCGACACATTCCTGGACGGAATTATGATAAAAACAGCGGTGAGTTCCACTGTAAATGGCTGTAATGATCGTTGTGGCAGTGTTGATAACTGTTGGGCTGCTTTATTTCTGAAAGGAAACTGTTACTTACTGCTGAACACGGCCGAATCTGCCGATGGAGTGATTTTTATGTACAGAAAGAACTGTATAATGTGTAGGTATACAATGTGATTACTGAATTGCCATAAATAACCCACAGACTGGATGTTCCACCCAATTTGTTACACTACTTCTCAAATAAATCCACGGTAGCCCACATAATGCAGCTCTAGTTGAATATTTGTTGCAGTTTTAGGTCATTTTCAGATTATTTGGTTATATCATGGCCGCAACACGTGTATGATGTCATGTTTAGCTAATCATTTATACTTTTCTTGCTCAGTTTTGTGGATTTTCTCCCCAGGCGTTGTTTGCGGGTCCTGTTTTACCAGTGAAGGAGAACTAGTATAACGCAGTAAACAAGAAATGCTCTACTTCCAGGACTTATCACCCCGAAAATAATGGATCTCCGGGAAGTACCAGGATGACCAATAAGCTGGAACCTTCTGGCACTTTTTATGCTTCATTTCGCAAACCATGAGAGATCGTCACTTGAGTGCTAGACAGTCCTTTATTATGCCAGTAATTGTTATATCAACTTCAATATCTAGTGACCGTATTAGGGCTGTCGCGATTATTCGATTAGTCGACTAACCGTCGACTATTGAAGTAGTCGACGTTTTTTTATTTTTAGTCGATCGTCGTTCATTTTCAAGGTGGTACACGTCTACTACACGTCGGGGCTAAATTGCATTGTTTTGTGAGGTGAATGATCAATGAAGGTGAATAACTTTAAATATCTAACCATAGTTAACATTCATATCTGGAAGACTGTACGACTGTCATTGACTGTGTAAGAAAGAACACTCACAGTTACCCGAGAAGAATAGATTCTTCTGAATTTCTCCAGTCTTGTACACACGAATGCACCCATTGGAAACCCCAGAGCGCGGAAGTGACAAAATTATGACGAAAGTCAGAACGTCAGATCACTTCTCAAAGTTCGGAACTTCAGACTAAGATCCAATTTTAACAACTGACGAGGGAATGCATAGATCTCAATGTTCAAAATTTCGAGAAACTTATTGCAGAAAGAAAACATATGCAGGAACGTTCTTTGATAAATTCATTTTAATTCATCGGCTTCTATCTAGTTCAAACTTGGACCCGCAGTCAGTAATATTATTTTTGGGGTTGGTACGTCCTACATGACGTACCAACCCCAAAAATTATATTACGGACTGTGGGTCCAAGATTGGACTACATGTAGCTTCAGTCGGGACCGATTTGTTGTTCCCACAACCCCACTTCGTCTGAACACACTGGTGCCATTGTCATTTTCAGAGTTTTACAAACAGAAGAATGATTTGCTAAAAAAATCATGGGAAGCGACTATTAATCGACTAACCGTCGATTACTGGTCACGATTAGTCGATTACAAAAAATGATAGTCGCGACAGCCCTAGACCGTATATGAGACTGTGTATCATCGATGTTTTTCCTAATTTCGCGTGTTTAACGAACAACAAATAATTTTGCGTGTCTCTGTTGAGCAACGTACAACTATAATACGTTTCTTCCAGGCTTTGAGAAATTTTGATAAACAAATGTCATTAAATACAATAAATAAACCACTAAAACGACATGTGTAGAAACATTAATATCACCATTAACTCAAATAATGAATGAAACTGTTCCCATTTACATTCTTGAAAGAATTGTTACTCCATTTGCACCAGTTTTATTTTTCCAGTACTTAACACTGAATTAAAGTTATGAATTGTTAATATAAATTCCTGTTTATTGAGAAGAAAACTCCGTTGTTTCTGCGCCTGCTACTAGCGTGACTTTCACATGACGTAAAACCGGGAAATTCCCTGATAGTGATAACAGAACATTTGCGCTAGGAATCTGGGTACACATATGGTTGTGTCTCTTTCAAAGGACTGGCATAATAAATACGTTATGGGGCTTTCAGTGGTGGGATATGGTGTGATATAAGGCTCAGAAAGATCAATATATTGATCTCACTTCGCCTTATATCACGCCATATCCGCCCACTGAAAGCCCCATAACTTATAATGTCCCATAGGGGACATTCTAGCACTCAGGCGAGGATACGTCAGACGTCCATGCAATGTAATTCTAGCGCCGCTGAGCCGGGAGTGTGTGTCCTTCGCTTATTTTGGCGAGGAATGTTGAAAATATTAGAAAATAGTAAGGAATGAAATTCGACAACCCTAATATTTTTGTTGCTCTAGCTAATGCGAGTATAAATGGAGTCGCCTGTCCTCCTTAATCCTAAAGAACTTGTCTATTGAGTCGCCGATTGTCCAGGTCAGACGGCGTCTGCGGTTGAGTAAATCAAATTAGAAAGCGCACGATTAACCCCTTGAAACTGAACGGCCGCTTTTCTGGTCAGGAACATGATACGCCATAACGTCATATTATGAATGGCTGTTCAGTAAATGTGTGGGGAAGACCAAGCAATATTTTCAACGTGCAGCCCCCGGTCTACCCCAAATAATGAATTTGGACTCTTCTAATTGTTGGCATTGAACTGGTATGGAAGATACCACTAGAGTTCATGGGGTTACATGAGACTCCAATCCAGCCGAAAATGTTCGTTCAGGAAACAAATTTGCAATTTGTGTCCCTCTAACGAGACTTCGAGCAAGGAATTCAACTTTTCTCTGAGTGTCGTATATTGTCTATCGGGACTCTGAGACTCGATAAGGGATTTTTCACACCAGAGTGGCAGAGGTCTATGAGATGTGGTAGAAGATAGAAACAGTGGCGGCGCCAGAAATATTTTGTGGGGGGGGGGGGGGGGGGGGGGGGCAACTAGGGGGGCAGACTCCCATGAAGGGGGGCAAATACATAAAGAATCATATCATTACTTTGTTATGAGGTAGTCCAAACTTGGACCCAAAGTCCGTAATATACTTTTTTGGTTTGGTACAGGACGTACCAAACCAAATAATTATATTACGGACTTTGGGTCCAAGTTTCGACTAAATGTATTGGTAATTAGCGGTCCTCCTTTCAAAAAATCCTGGATCCGCGTCTGGTGGGTCTGTGCGTGAGAGAGAGAGAGAGAGAGAGAGAGAGAGAGAGGGACTTCAAATAATTGAACAGTGCAAGGGAGATAATGCCCGTCTGTCATAATGCGAAATCCATGATTTTTTTTAGACAAGGGATATGGATAGACATGCCTTTGTTGGCTCATAACTTAATTATAACTTATAAGTATCTGCATCCGAGTCTTTAAATCTCTACTGCCTGGATGTGTTCATCAGCTAGCCTGAGGCTTTGGGCTAAGTGTGTATGGGAAATTATTGGGAATAAAAAAAGAGAGGGGTGTGTGTGTGTGAGAGAGAGAGTGACTAAATGTGTTTGTGTGTGAGGGTGGATGGAAATGCATGCGAGATGGTTGGGGGGGGGGCAACTGGGGGGGGGGGGGCAAAGCCTTCGTTTGGAGGGCAAATGCCCCCCATGCCCCCCTCCCCCCCCCCCCGTAGCGCCGCCACTGGATAGAAACAATTCTATATCGTGCAAATTGGGCCCTGTAATTAGTTAACTATATTGAAGAAGTGTTTGTTCCTCTAGTGTTGTTTAATCCGTTCCCCCACTGAGTGTACAACACTCCCGAGGCCAGTACGATCAAAGATTTGCTATCGTCGACTTTCCTCTCACAACTCTCATCATTCAGAACAAAACATCTCACTCCTATGCTCTGTGATCGAAATTATCAGTCTTGAATTTGATACTGGGAATTATCGGCTGCCTGATAACACGTTGTCACTTTTCTCGAGTACCGTTCTTGAGGTATCATGGAACTAAATATTTTCCCATAGGCGACCATTAAAACGTTCAGGCAAAAAAAAAAGTGTGATCGCATCACTTTAATTTTGGCATTCAAATATCTTTGTCAAGTATAGCCAGCCCTTCAGACAACTTTTTTGACCCCACAACAGGGGGCCATGCAACAAATAAGAGAGAAAAATTGACAGCAAGGTCACGTGCACATATTTTTCAGGGAATGCCCTACAGAAACTCACCAAATGTAAATTGTATTTTTAGGTCCAAAAGTCATCAAATTACCCTCTTTTTTTATCTGGAATATTCATCAATAATGCAAGATGTCAATAGAATGCTTCAAACATTTATTGAAACAATATATTTTCCCAAGGCTGTTTATTTTTAGAGATTACATCACTTCCGAGTGCAACGTTTCAAGGCGGGTATTTCTAATTCAAATATTTAGTTCCCGGGGAACACAGGATACACAAAAGTACCATTGAACTTCGGCGCACTAATACCTTTCGATCTTATAGTATAAGTTATAATCAGGGACCCGCAATTGCTTTTGATGTGGTTAGATGGTGCGAAGTAAGAAAAAGACAGTAATGTCTCGTTTGGCGGAATGAATCCACAGGAGTGAGACTCGACAATGTGTATTTGGGAATGCTTAGCGTATTGGGAGCTTTGAAGTAAAAGTGACTGAGAATTATTCAATTAAATACTCGGATTTAACCTGTCGGAGAAAACACCGCTTTGTCAACTACGTCTGTCGCGACGGTGCAACGGTACAGACGTACCAAAAGACAAGAATAATGTTTTGACCATGTCTTTTACATATACAATACCTGATTAAAGAGAGAGCTTTAACCAAAAAGTGTACATTATTATTAAAAGCCGGGAATCAGGTTTTAATCACGTCTGTCGCAATGTTACATCGGATTGGAGAGTCGAGAAAAAATTAACAGTACAAACTTATTAAAAGCCTGGAATTATGTTTTAGCCACGTCAACATTATAAGTCTGACGGAAAACTCTGTCCATAACGAACCGTACATGCTTATTTGAAAGTCAGAAATCGTATTGGTGTAGAACTGTCGTGGTCGTACATGTTATGTCTCCCAGTGCCAATTGATATTTGCAGTTATCATTGGAGTATACGGATTTATTTTGTTTCATTGAAGCTGGATTTACGGATTATAAATACGTAGATTTTATTTTTGGACTTCATTCATGTGTGATAGGTGAAGGACAAATATTCTCATCTCCGGATCATCATTTTGGATTTGGTTGATTGGGGTTGCCACCGTAACAACGTTTGTAAGCTTTTTTTACTTTCAGTTAAAATTTTTTATCATCAGAAGCATGAATTGTTTTGTTTAAACAAATTTAAGCCCCAAGTAATGGTAAAATGCTTTGCAGGAATCTAAGCCGAAATCTCTATGTCACGTACAACATGATGATGGCTGGCTGTGGGTAGAAGATTTGATATAGGATTTATATCGCACACCCCAACCTGGTTGTTTGACGATGGGGGTTACGCTTTCGTTTCATGTGACCTTAAACCTAGGATTTAATATATTCCCGATTTCTATAGCAACGTGAACAGGAATGGAATTTCGCTCAAAACCGAGAACTGTCCCAGATAATATCAACTAAATTTACTAAAGTAACAAGACGTATTTATTTTCGTGAAAATGAACATATTTTATTGGCAATCTGCCATCTCCAAAAAAGATTTTTTTCTAAAGAGGAGTGCGAAAACCGGCTTCCAACTTGTCTTCATTTTCATAATCGCTAGTTCTATCACGACGAGACCGGTGAGGGCAGTGAAGAAGGAGTTGATGTTGTAGTAGATCGGGAATAGTGAGTGATACTAGTGATTCTGAAAATAAAGAGGAATTTGAACAGTGAAGCGAGTGAAGATTTTGGTGTTGAAGAGATGAGTCCCCCGGAACTAATTGAGAGCTACAGTGATTTGGTGAAAAAAAAAGATTGTTCAGGAAGCAGGATTGTAAAAAATTGAGGTGAGGAAGGGCTGACGAAATCTTACAAAGTTACGTTGAAGCAGGTTTTCAATTTTGAAAACTTCAGTTCAGCACAAACAGTGCACTGCGCGATTCCCGGTTCCGTGCTATAGATTTCCAGGGTATCGTCACCGGCTTTCGGAAACGGGAACCCGGGTATTCCCGTTCCTGAGATTAAATCTAACTTTAGTCTGACACCCAGAGCATTGCCTCGTTCTTGACCTGAAATACGCTTTTCATTTCAGCAAAGAACATTGCCTCTTCCGGAGCCTAAAATATGTTTTTTATACCCCCGCCTATCTGGCGGGGGTATATAGTTTTCCTCGCATCCGTCAGTCCGTCCGTCCGTACCGAAGTTGCATCTTACACTACTCTCGCACCCTTCAAGACAGCCACCTAAGATTTTGCACAATTCAAAACTGCTTTCAGACCGTTATTGAAGGTCAGATCACTCTGTATGTTTTTTGTTTTTTTGTCACAGTTATTGCCCTTTATAAACTAAGACAATTCCATGTGTTTTTAATTGAGGGTAATTTCATGGTGTAATCTACTCCTCCCCCAGTTGCTAATATAGAGAGTTAAAACTTTCGGATATGGTTGCACATGCCTTGTAAAAATGCAACATCTATAAAGTTTACAAATAAGTGTTTTTAACCAAATTATTGCCCTTTATCGACTTAAAAAATATGCAGTATTTTTTTTTAATTGAGGGTACCTTTTTGAGGGTACCCTCATTGTGCAATCATCTTCTTCCGCAGTTTGTAGCGTGGAGACTTAACCATTTACCCAACGTAACGGCCAAAACCGGCCAGTGCTATTTACAAAATTCACCATTCAATTTTTATTACTTTTTCATTTTTTGTCACAAAAACATAGCTTATGACCCCTCATTGGAACGAGCTCGTTGAGCTCGTTCCAATGAGGGGTCATAAGCTATGTCTTTGACGCAAAAAATCAAAAATATTAGTGCTTCAAGAGTTTTATTTGTAAGTGCCGTCTTCTTTTTGTGTTAGGTAAAGGGTTAAAACTTTAGGATATGGTTACGCACACAATGAAGATGTGCAGCATCTATAAAGTTGGCGGAAAAAAATATTTTTTCACAAAATTATTGCCCGTTATCGACTTAAAAGATTTCCTGTGTTTTTAATTGAGTGTACTTTCACGGTGTAATCAACCCCTCCTTCAGTTTCTGATGTAGAGGGTTGAAACTTTAAGATATGTTTACACAAACAATTAAGGTGTGCAACATATGTACAGTTTGCTGTAAAAACATTTTTTTAACACAATTATCGCCCTTTATTGACTTCGAAAATTTCCAGTGTTTGGGAGTGTTCTGTGACCCAGTCTATCGTGTATCTGGCAGCAGAATGGTTTCCTTTCAAGGTTGCATTACCTTCATGAAAGCACCCACTTATCCCTAAACGACTAACTCCATAAGAGGAGAAGAGATGTATACGTCAATATTCCCCACCCATGGGAGTAATTTTGATGTAATCTATCTGTGATTACAGATAGATTACATTAAAACTAAACCCACGGGTGGGGTATTGACGTATACATCTTTTTAACAAGAAACGCGGGCTAAAATTAATATTAATCATATTACAACTGAGTTTCTGTGTGAACAATCTTTCGTTCAGTCTGGTATTTTCGTTAACGTTATACCGAATACATCAAGATAACAAATGCAAAACACTTTCTTGTACAACAAAACATTTCCTTTTTTGCCCTAAAAGCATCGGATAGAGCTCGAATTATGCTTTGGGGTCAAAGACGAGAAAAATAATAATACACTTTGAATAACGGCCTTTATGTGAATAGCTGTTCTTTTAGTCGAAATGTTAACCCTTTGAACTCTAACGATATCTTTCACATCAATCAATGGCAGCAATAAAAAGTCCATATTCATTATTTCGAGGTACACTTATTAATATTTTCAACTTGCGTTATTTCGAGGTAGACCTATTAATATTTTCAACTTGCAGCATTGGGGCTGAACGTTGAATATATTGACTGGTCTACCCCCACACATTCACTTAACAGCCATACTTAACAAATTATATCTATCGTGTTCCTGGGCCGGAAGTAGTATGTCTCGTATGTTTGAGGTAAAGGTTGGGGGACCTCGTGGGGGACCTCGGAAGTGACGTCATGTCACGTGACCTAGTGCCGCCATGTTGTGTTGTCATGGTAACCCGCGTGAGCGGCCATGTTGTGACGTCATCTCCATAGTGATATGAGGTGTGAGTGCGCATGCGCAGCGCGTGTTGTTAAGGTGATACGTGTTTCCGTCGTCCATTTTGTGTACTGGAGGCCGCCATCTTGGTTTCTATGGTAGCACGTGATTGCTATGTTACCCAATTGTTCTGCAATAAGACGGGGTATGTTCGGAGGGTATGTTCGATTGAATCGGAGTATTTTCTGGAACGACTTCCCTGGATAATTACCACAAACATCCCGACGACTTGTATTATTTCGAATTCTTCCAGAATTCTCTGCTTCTATCTATATATGCAGTAGTTTACGTCTACCTAGGCATGTTCCTTTATTCTAGAGTATACTCCAGTAGCGTAGAAGAGCCTATTAGTTGGAACGGTTTTACTTATTATTACTATATTTAGCTATTTCTGGTCTATTCTTGTTAGTTCTGACCCTATTCCAAGTACTCTTGTTGTTTCATATATCTAGATTATAACTAACCAATCAGTTTGCTTGATTTCCCATAATCTGTATACAGAGTTATCTCCCTTCTGTATAACAAAAGACTATATCCAATGGCAATATCCGATGGAATCCCTTTTTTTGCAAAACACCTGTGGCTATGGAATCCCTTTTTGTCGTATGAGGCCATGAGGGCTATGTAAAAGCCCTCAATGAGTCCTCATTTATTATCCCTCATACCCTCATTGAATTTTGAGGTTATGAGGACATTGAAAAATCCCTCAATGAGGTATAATTTACTACGACTCTTATCCTCATTTCAGTATTTAACAGGTATATCCTATGGAATCCCATTTTGGAAAACGCCCGTGGAATCCCTTTTTGTCGTATGAGGCCATGAGGGCTATGTAAAAGCCCTCAATGAGTCCTCATTTACTATCCCTCATAGCCTCATTGAATTTTGAGGTTATGAGGACCATTAACAATCCCTCAATGAGGCATAATTTACTACAACTCTTAGCCTCATCTCGGTATTTGAGGATACCCATGGTCTGGTATTGTCTTATTCGAGGATATCCATCGAGGATACCTTTTATAGGATACTTATCTGAGATTACTATATAGGCTGTTCATATCCCTATAGGTCTCTTGCTGGCCCTTAGTACTATTAATCCACCTGATGCTTTATGTTATCCTATGACTGGTATAGGTAGTATGCAATGCTAGGCATAGGGATATTGTGGGTAGGGGTACTGCCTGGTAGTTTAGAACGGTACTACAGTATGGGCGGTATATACACTTATAGGCCCATTTTAGTGCTTGGTACTATTAACCAACCGATTGCTTTGTTTTATTATATGGCTGGTATATGTAGTACGTTATGGTAGACCTAGTGATTTTGTGGGGGTGGGGGTAATGCTTGGTAGTTTAGAACGGTAGTATAGCATAGGCTGTACATATCCCTGTAGGTCTCTTGCTGGTCCTTGGTACTACTGATCCACCAGATGCTTCATATTATTGAGCGGTATTCTGGGGTGGGGTCAATGCCTGGTAATACAGAACGGCAGTAGAGTATGGTTGGTATATTCCCCTATAGGTCCCATCCTAACCGTTCATAGTATTAACCTATCAAATGCTTTGTATCATCCTGTTACTGGTAAGGTGCTACGTAATACCAGTAGTACCTACCTTATTCCGAGTACTCTTGTTGTTTCATTTATATAAATTATAATTAACCAATTACATTGCTTGATTTCCCATAACCTGTATGCAGAGTTATCTCCCTTCTGTATAATAAAAACCTATATCAATGGCAATATCCCCAGCACCCCAATTTCGGCACCCCTTTTTGGAAAAGCATATGGCCTTTGGCACCCCTTTTTTTCTGAAATGAGGATAAGAGTCGTATTAAAAATCCCTCAATGAGGGATTTTTAATACGACTCTTATCCTCATTTCAGAAAAAAGAGGTGCCGAAGGCCATATGTTTTTCAAAAAAGGGGTGCCCAAATTGGGGTGCCTTCTGGAGAATCCCTTTTTTCTGAAATGAGTATAAGAGTCGTAGTAAATTAGACCTCATTGAGGGATTTTTACTACGACTCTTATCCTCATTTCAGAAAAATGGGATTCTCCAGAAGGCACCCCAATTTGGGCACCCCTTTTTTGAAAAACATATGGCCTTCGGCACCCCTTTTTTCTGAAATGAGGATAAGAGTCGTATTAAAAATCCCTCATTGAGGGATTTTTAATACGACTCTTATCCTCATTTCAGAAAAAGGGGGTGCCGAAGGCCATATGCTTTTCCAAAAAAGGGGTGCCGAAATTAGGGTGCTGGGGATATTGCCATTGATATAGGTTTTTATTATACAGAAGGGAGATAACTCTGCATACAGGTTATGGGAAATCAAGCAATCTAATTGGTTAATTATAATTTATATAAATGAAACAACAAGAGTACTCGGAATAAGGTAGGTACTACTGGTATTACGTACCACCTTACCAGTAACAGGATGATACAAAGCATTTGGTAGGTTAATACTATGAACGGTTAGGATGGGACCTATAGGGGAATATACCAACCATACTCTGCTGCCGTTCTGTATTACCAGGCATTGACCCCACCCCCAGAATACCGCTCAATAATATGAAGCATCTGGTGGATCAGTAGTACCAAGGACCAGCAAGAGACCTACAGGGATATGTACAGCCTATGCTATACTACCGTTCTAAACTACCAAGCATTACCCCCACCCCCACAAAATCACTAGGTCTACCATAACGTACTACATATACCAGCCATATAATAAAACAAAGCAATCGGTTGGTTAATAGTACCAAGCACTAAAATGGGCCTATAAGTGTATATACCGCCCATACTATAGTACCGTTCTAAACTACCAGGCAGTACCCCTACCCACAATATCCCTATGCCTAGCATTGCATACTACCTATACCAGTCATAGGATAACATAAAGCATCAGGTGGATTAATAGTACTAAGGGCCAGCAAGAGACCTATAGGGATATGAACAGCCTATATAGTAATCTCAGATAAGTATCCTATAAAAGGTATCCTCGATAGGTATCCTCGAATAAGACAATACCAGACCATGGGTATCCTCAAATACCGAGATGAGGCTAAGAGTCGTAGTACATTATGCCTCATTGAGGGATTGATAATGGTCCTCATAACCTCAATATTCAATGAGGCTATGAGGGATAGTAAATGAGGACTCATTGAGGGCTTTTACATAGCCCTCATGGCCTCATACGACAAAAAGGGATTCCACGGGCGTTTTCCAAAATGGGATTCCATAGGATATACCTGTTAAATACTGAAATGAGGATAAGAGTCGTAGTAAATTATACCTCATTGAGGGATTTTTCAATGTCCTCATAACCTCAAAATTCAATGAGGGTATGAGGGATAATAAATGAGGACTCATTGAGGGCTTTTACATAGCCCTCATGGCCTCATACGACAAAAAAGGGATTCCATAGCCACAGGTGTTTTGCAAAAAAGGGATTCCATGGGATATTGCCATTGGATATAGTCTTTTGTTATACAGAAGGGAGATAACTCTGTATACAGATTATGGGAAATCAAGCAAACTGATTGGTTAGTTATAATCTAGATATATGAAACAACAAGAGTACTTGGAATAGGGTCAGAACTAACAAGAATAGACCAGAAATAGCTAAATATAGTAATAATAAGTAAAACCGTTCCAACTAATAGGCTCTTCTACGCTACTGGAGTATACTCTAGAATAAAGGAACATGCCTAGGTAGACGTAAACTACTGCATATATAGATAGAAGCAGAGAATTCTGGAAGAATTCGAAATAGTACAAGTTGTCGGGTTGTTTGTGGTAATTATCCAGGGAAGTCGTTCCAGAAAATACTCCGATTCAATCGAACATACCCTCCGAACATACCCCGTCTTATTGCAGAACAATTGGGTAACATAGCAATCACGTGCTACCATAGAAACCAAGATGGCGGCCTCCAGTACACAAAATGGACGACGGAAACACGTATCACCTTAACAACACGCGCTGCGCATGCGCACTCACACCTCATATCACTAAGGAGATGACGTCACAACATGGCCGCTCACGCGGGTTACCATGACAACACAACATGGCGGCACTAGGTCACGTGACATGACGTCACTTCCGAGGTCCCCCACCGAGGTCCCCCAACCTTTACCTCAAACATACGAGACATACTACTGCCGGAAAAGCGGCTCGGTTTATCCCCACACATTCACTTAACCAGCCGAACTTAACGAATTATATTTATCGTGTTCCTGGGCCGGAAAAGCGGCTCTTGGGTTAACCCTTTGCTCAACGTAGCGGCAAAAACCGGCCAGCGCTATTCACAAAAATCGCCAATTAATTTTCATTATTTTTCTCCTTTTTTTAAAAAAAAAAACCTAGATTAGGACCCCTCGTTGGAACAAGCTCAACGAGCTCGTTCCAATGAGGTGTCATAACCTATGTTTTTGAGACAAAAAATGAACAAAATTAGTTATTCGAGAATTTTTTTTTCTAAGTGGCGCTTGCTGTTCATGTTAGGTGAAGGGTCAAAAGACGCATAACTCTGTCAAACAAATTTAAAATCTGGCGTACACGTAGCTTGAACTGGATGTGTATAGTAAACGCATACCAATCAAATTTCCATAACAATCCGTTCATAACTGCTCGAATCATCATACCGACGAGGTAATATTTGAGCTACCGATGCACACATGGACGGACAGATCCTCATTTACACGAAAACAAGAAGAAACAGAGTTTTCCGGTTCGGTTCCAATTTGTGCGGCAAACCGGAAAGCCGAACCGGAGGACTCAACAAAAGAAAAACGGCCGAAAGGTTTTAGTGTGTTTGTACATAAACCGATCAAACTATCTTACTGGAAGGGAACTAGGCTATTGGCTCCTATGGACTCTCGTCACTCAGTCTTTCTTGAATACATCGTGTTCTTACTGTCACATTTCTCCCTTATTGACTCGTTCACCGGATGCGTCAATAAGTGAGGAACTGTGACAATGAGAACACAACATAGACTAGACAAACTTTATTTACCTGTTACCATAATTTATCTTACAGTCAACATGTATTTTGTCTGTATTAACCCCGCAACTGTCGTGTATCCGACCACCTGATACAGATGTTTGTATCAGGGGGTCGGATACAAGCACGTTCCTTCCGCGTGAGTTCCATTTTTTTTCTTTTTGTCCATCCGCACGAATAAACAGTTTGTTATATATTCGTCTACATTCTTGACTTATCCCCAATATATTGTAAGATAAAATGATTATTACCATTATGTGGATGTACAAAATATGTATCCGAGTCGAGATCCGGGTTCTAAGGGTAGATCACGACTCGTCTTCGACTCGCCGTGATCTGCCCTTAGAACCGGGAGCTCAACTCGTATACATATTCTGTACATCCACATAATCGTAATAATCTCTATGTATGTTGTCCTTATCTCTGAAAGCCTTCCCACCAACCACATGGGATGAGAACTATGTAGGCCTGTGGTGATGTAAAGTTGTACAAAGACTAAACAAATACATTCTATATTCTAAGAAAGACAAGTGGACTCATAATCGGATAAACAGAGAAGCATGTGTCCGGGAAGGGGGGTGGGTGGAGTGGGGTGATGGTTTCAGTGTTTTGGTCCCGAAAGAATGAGCAAAACAATAGTTCCCCGCCCCTCGCCAAAAATTGAAATATGACAAATATCACAAAACATGTTTTGAAACTGAATTTTCGACAACAAACCGATTCTTTGTGCCAAAAAGTGAGAAATGTGGTTGCCCACTCTGAGGTCTGTCGAAATCGTTTGGAAATTTGGGCGCCTTCTCTCCCAAACACACACTGACAAAAAGTTTCTATACCGCTTTCGCGGAGTTGTCCTAAGAGTTTACTGCAATTATTAGATTCAAAAGGCACAGTGCACTGACTGAATTTACTTGAAAGGCTTTTTACCGTCATCTTCAGGTTTGGTCTGCAGCCTGTACATGTCCTTAATGCTCATGCAGGCTATGTATACTGATGAATACACAACAGTCAACTACAGTCGTACCAAAAACGCCACATGCCTTTCAAAATCATTCGACAAATAGGACAACAATTGTCAGGGAATATATGAACCCTTAATTCAACATGCTAATCTTTAAAAATAGTGTGTGTGTGGCGTGCGAGGTGGGGGTATAAAATACACCACAGTGACCTTACACCACGTATCATAGGGGTGTATACACAACAATGTCAATGTAAATGGTACTCCAATCATCTGGATCAATGCTTTTCAGTGGCGAATATTGGGATGCATGATTTTAGGTCGTGTTGGGAGGGATTCTTCAATCATGGGAGTAGTATGCGTGCGATAATCAACCCCTATCGCCCGCCCCCGACCCCGACCCCAGGATCTGGACCCCGAACCCCTGACCCCGGCGCCCAAAGCCATTAGACCTCCCCTTCCCCTTCCCTCCTACGCCTAGGCTATTTTAGGCGCCCCATGCCCCTTCCACTCTGTATGTACCCTATTCTTTATGCTATCTCTCCCCAAAGCCCATTTTAGGACCCTCCAATGGGACTCAGGTTAAGTATAGCCCATTTAGGCTTTCCCCACATAGTTTTGGCTTTCCCTGAATGTGCCCCCCCCTCCTCCCCAAAACCCAGTCCCTCCCCACCAAAGTCCTGACCTGTTCATTCAAAGCCATTGTATGGCTAACTTGAAGCTGGGGGACTTCCACACTGAGGTGTCCTTATGAGTACTAACAAAGAGTCCCCCCACCCCTTCCCCCACGAAAATTTCGAGCTCTGTTGGTGTATCTAAGGGAAATGTTGTCAAGGACATTTCCCTTAGATACACCAACAGAGCTCGTTCTGTGATTATTTATTTTGGTTTAATAAAAAACAGGTTATTACTTGGTTAGTTCCATACTGGCAGAGATATCAGCCCTTAATATTTTCACACCAGCATTCGGCATTCGGTCTGAGGCTGATATGAAGTTACCTCGGGCTAATATCTTGATCGATCTGAAACTGTCTAAGTAATAACCTTTAATTAATTTCATTTCCATTCGTTTGCCTTCCCACAAAACAAATCGTATTCTCACTCCCCGAAAATGATATTCCACTCCTAGTATCGTATTCCACTCTCACATTGGAACTCAGGGGACGAATTTCAGTTAACGCTGGCGATTCAAATTGTAATTGCGTTGCACGATTTGTAGAAAATTCCAGTGAAATGTCGCTTCTATTTAAAAATAGTCCGTCAACGATTTCCTTTCCGCACATATGTTCGGAACAGATTTTTATTTTCCGCACGGTTTAGTGTTGCTGTAGATAGGAATTTCATAGAACAGGTGTGTAATAAAAAAAAACTTATTTAAACGTAACTGATTTATTGCGTTCGACGAATCGTCGCCTGACTGCTAGACTGTCTTATGGGACATACATGTAGGACAGTCTAGCACTCAGTCGACAGAATATCGGTGAATGATTTCGCTGTGAACCAAAACACGGAGACAACCACTTGATTCACATTTGCCGAGAAGGCGTTATATCACCCGGGTTTGAAGTCATATCAGCCGAGCTTGAAATTGTGCAGTTGTGGGGAAAAACCTATCTAATAAATAATGTAATATATCTGTCGTGTCAAAAGATATCGAAATGTATTTTGTTCTGCTTATCGTAGGTTATCTTATAAGGTAGCATGGGGTGAATACATGTGTGCTCTATATTGCAGCAAGCGACAAAAATGAGGAGACCTCTCCTACCAATTCCGATTCCGAGAATCAACATGAACCCATAGAGGGATGTACAGATAGCGTGTCTGGTAAGTTGATTCAAAATCGTTTTGCTGGCCATGAGTTCAGACTAATCTATGAAGACGGTCTTCCGTCAGCCAGGGAACATTGGTTTCAAAATTAGGTTTTGTTTCGGTGTTATGGGAGGAAATATTGACATTTGACACCCAAAGGTGTCATCTCCTAAGAAGATCGCATCTATGGGTTTCAAATTTCGAAACTGTCTCTTGGAGTTTACCCCATCGGTCGCCAAATCGCTGGTTGAGAACTGAAATAGCAATCTGATGAATGTATACTGCAACGTTGATACTTCATCGTGTGAAAGTAAGAACACCTTGTGGGTTAATGCTTCGGCTCAGTTGATCACAAACAACAGAAATACTATCTACAGAGATGGGTGGTATTGGAATTTCGAGTTCGGTATCGGTTTCGGTATTTTTAGAGGGGTATACTACGGTATCGGTTCGGTATTCGGAATCTGATTTGACTGAGGTTTTCTGATAGGACCAAAGGGGAATTCACGCCAGTAAAATACAAAATAAGTTATTCTTGGATCATTCCAGAACGGCGCCACAAATACCACTGCCAATAAGCTCAACATCGGCATTTTTGTACCCCTTTACCTAACATGAAAAGCAAACGACACTTGCAAAACAAATTCTTGAATAACTATTTTTTTTTTAAATTTTTTGTCGCAAAAACATAGGTTATGACCCCTCGTTGGAACGAGCTCGACGAGCTCGTTCCAACGAGGGGTCATAACCTATATTTTTGAGACAAAAAATGAAAAAATAATGAAAATTAATTGTCGATTTTTGAGAATAGCGGTTTTGGCCATTACGTTGGGTAAAGGGTTAAAAACATAAATTATATCTATAGTAATTTTGTGACTTGTTCCAAACACAATTTAATTAACCTTTTAAGGCCTATTTTGACAACTTAAGACCTATTTCCGGCTTTTTACAATCTCATGGTATGTGCCATTTGCATGCCACCATTAGGAGGTCTAGCTGGCAATAGACAATTCTCCTGGACAGTGATTTTTACACAAGTCTTGGCTGCCCGAACAGGCAGCCAAGACTTGACTGGAAATCAAAGCTAAGGGACAGGACATGTATGGGTCGTAGTCTAGAGTGAGCCTTGAACAGGTTTGCATAACGCCTTGTATTTTTGTGCGAGATGAAAAATGTGCCGGGCATACCAAGGGAGATAACAATAAATTTACATGTCATTCGTGATAACGAATTCAAACTTATCTATTTTGCGAGATCAGTCTTGCCCAAGCTTCAGGCAAACCGTGCCTTGTTAAATGACAGATCGTCTCCAGTTTACATTTCATCTCTGAGATGGAGGCGCGGTGGCACAGTGGTTACGACATTGGTCTTCAAACCGGAAGGTCCACGGTACGATTCCAACCTGGATAATGACGTTGTGTCAAAGGGCAGGGCACTTAATTCCGATTATGCTTCCGGTGGCTTTGTGTACTAAGGCGTACAGCACGTCGGTGGGGCGCTTGTACCAATGCTTACCTTGCTTGCGCGGTGTTAGTGCGTTGGAGCGTTTGCTCGGTGGTTCTCTCCTGGTTCCCCAGCTTCTGCTACCCGTAAAACTGTCATACACGAGATGACCCTGGCTGTGGAAAGTGTCGTTAAATCCCAATAAATAATAAATAAATCTCTGAGAAAAGATCACTGACCTTGTTTGTTAAATCTTTCTGTATGTTTGCAGAGGTGCCACCAAATGGTGATCCTTAATTTCAGGGCATTCTCAGCACAGATTTTCTGAGCTCGACTTCGAGCTACCACCGAGCTATTCAACAGCTTCCCCACTTGTTGGACGATATAAGGTTCCCCGTTTCACATTTCCGCTAGCATATTGTAGAATTCATACACCCAATCCATGCCAAATCTTTACCGTGAGTAGATTAAAATTTATTTTAGCCCACCGCCCACTGCCCCCATAACCACCAAACATTTCCATGTGCTACTACCCCCGGGTACCCCGCATGACAGTCTACATCCGCCCAAATACATTTCCTCACAGCGTCTGTTCTGTACTTAAAGGGTCCTATCTGTCTGATACCTAAGCGGAACCAAAATCTCATCTGCTGAATGACACGCCTGTATTATCGTTGCTCTCGTATCGACTCTTGGCACTCATTGTACCAATTTCAAGTTGCTCGATCAATCCGTCCCACTAACTCCGTTATCTCATTGGGGACACCTGTTAAGGCCTCTCTTGGCTTCGCCTCATCAAAAACGTCTAATGTCACTTTCAGTGACTAAGCGGGTTTTTTCTACCTGCTGGTTTAGTTGCCCTTGCTGCTTTTTGTATAGTTTGATTTCTGGGCAACAATCGTCCGATATCTCCCCCGTTGTGAGTCCTAGTGTGTGGTCATTGACTATATAACTACGTCATACGTGGGTCCTTATGTGTACATGGCTACTACCCCGTACAAATATGTGTATCCACCCTTGACCACACACGTAAAAGACACCGAACACTCCCATCGATCAATGCACAAATATGGTTCAGATACGGTGCACTATTAATGCACCCGTTTACTCACCAATTCTGGGTAGTTGGCCTTACCAGTGGCTTAGCGATGCTGCTCTCATGGGTTACACCTACTTCCGTCAGTTGAGTCAATTCCTCCACCTCACATGGCTTCTTCTCTTTAACCCTCTGAACACTGCTAGTATCTCCATGGAAGAATTTGGAAGAGTCCATTTTTATTATTTCGGTGGTAGACTAATTAATATTTTCAACGTGCAGCCTTGGAGCTGCACGTTGAAAATATTGATTGGTCTACTCGACACTTTAACTGAGCAGCCATCCTACGTTACGAAAGTATGACGTATCATGTTTATGGACTGGAAAAGTGATCTCTCAGGCTCTCAGGTTCAAAGAGTTAAAGACGAGACTTACATGTATATTTTGAGTGATGTTGAAATAAACTGTTCTTTGATAAACAATTCCTTCGGGGATAGCAAATTATTATCTGTCTGGACAGCTGAACTCAACGACCAGCGGCATGAATAGCTTATCGTAGCTGGAACCGAACCCAAACCTATCTCATAGACCACTAAAATATTTTGACAGATTTCTGATTTCGTAAAGGAATACCCCAAACGGGTTAATTATTGGAAATTGAGCCCAAAAAACTGTTTTAGCCAATATAATAATAATTAATTTGCATTCCACTTTGCAAACTTTTACCAACAAAAAACATCTAAACTTTCCCAAGGAGCCGAACATTGTTGATTAGAGCCATTACCCCACCCTACCCCTCACCCCACTTTCAAATCCTCATCATGTCTACACTCTGGATCCGTGTATCTTCAAGCAGGGAACATTTTGCGCTTTCTCAGGTTTAAAGTCTCTGAATATATCTCGAAATCCCATGCACTTCATTGAGGACTCTTGAAAATTTATGGTAGATATTACCCACCCCCACCCCAATTATATTGTTGTCCCCCGCCCCAACGATTACGTTTTCAGCCACTATGATTTTTATCATTAAACAAGATGCCCCAGTGTGCAACAGCGAACTTTTGAGATCTCTTTATTCAGTTTATTAACTGATAGAGTGCTGAATTATGTTTGGTCATCACAATTTGTTCACATATGTTTGCCTTGTTACAATTTATGGGAGAGTGCCATAGGCACTCTCCCATAAATTGTAACTAGGCAAATCCTAACAGACTAAATAATTTCACTTCAAAGGTGGTATGAACAACATCAACAAAATATGAAGTCTTTAAATGCTGGTACTGACACTTCAGAGTAAAGCCTAAATATGGGCTTCCAGCACTGTACCAGTTAAGGATATTTTTTTCGAAAAGAAGCAGAGTACACCCTCCGTGGACGGGTCCTGTTCCACGCGTGGGCAGTGATTTCCACCCATGCATTTACCAGGTAATAAAAATCATCAACAGCAAACTTTTAATCAATGGATGATTATTCCTATAATTAGTGCATGGAATCAAATATTACTGTGTCCGAGATAATATTGTCTGCCCGTGGAAAGTGATCAATCCACGACGTTCGTACAGTGAGAAGAGGCATGCATATTGGGGATTAGCTTTGGTTATGTGCCCCCCCCCCCCCCCCCATGTTGCAGTAAAATTGGAAATAAACCTCGCTAGAGTATCTATGTATTCTTTGAGCTCACATTCTGTCAAGTTTCTTTGAGCTCACATTCTGACGAAAGCTGACAATGAGGGGGTTACCATCACAGTTTTTCTCTAGAAAGTTCGCAACTTTTCGACTTGAAACATTACAGATTTAGAAAGACGGAGTATTTTCACTTCTAAAAATTTAAAATTGGGGAGTTCGTAATTAGTTGACACTTGCATATTTTTGGAATCTTTACAGCCCTAGGGTCCGTGGACGTTTATAGACATTTCAATCAAAACGTATTTAATTCACCTGGAAACTACCCAGATATTAACCTTTTTGAACACCAGAGGCTGTTTTTCCGGCTGGGTCATGAGCTACATCAAAATGTCACTAAGGGGGATGGCTGCAAGGTAAATTCGTGGTGTAGACCAATCAATATTTTCAACGTGCAGCCCGAAGGCTGCACGTTGAAAATATTAATTGGTCTAACCCCAAATAATAAATATGGACTCTACCAATTGCTGACATTGAACTGACATGGAAGATACCCCCGGGGTAAAGGGTTAACCCAATTAGTGGAACTGCGCGGTGTATCTTAAAACTACGACGGTAATGAATGTTCATTCCTGCCATCAAAGATTAGTGTAGCCGCCGTGGACTGGTCGCTTTCCACGGGTGGGCAATATTTCAACATACCCTATAACATTAGACACCGAACATTGTCGAGAAGAATAGGCACATTGCCAGGTATAGGTCTCCCGAATCTCCGGCAAATGTGTTACTACTCCCCCCCCCTCCCCCTCCCCCACAAGAGCTGAGTTTTGGGTCATCACATTTCTATCACGAGTCATGACGTGAAATATCTCCCAGCGCGATTAGCAGCGAGATGTGGTGGAGCACCATAGAGGGTGTACCACTGTCGCCTGCGAAGTCGCGGGAGGGGGGGGGGGGGGTGGCGTCCTCCTGGGGAGTTTTGGAAAATGGAAGGTTGATTTGGCTCTCCGATGGCCTCTTCGCAGAAGCTTTAGCTGTATGTACGGGGCACGGTATTATCCGCGAAACACATGCACATGCACTACCTCTAGTAGAGTACTATCTCTGGTAGAGTACTATCTTGGAAAGGTAGAGCACTACCTTTAGAAGAGTACAACCTTGGGAAAGTAGACTGCTCCCTCGGGTAGAGTATTACCTCTGGTAGAGTACTACCTCTGGTAGGTAGAGCACTACATCAAAGTACTACTACTGCTGGTAGAGTATTACCTCTGGTAGAGTACTACCTCCGGTAGGTAGAGTACTACCTCTGGTAGAGTACTACTACCTCTGGTGGACTACTATCTCTGGGAGAGTACTCATCTGGTAGAGTACTACATCACATCTGGTAGGTTGAGTATTGCCGGTGGTAGAGAACTATCTCTGGTAGAGTACTACATCTCGTAGAGTACTACCTTTGGTAGAGTACTAACCCCGGTAGTTAGAGTACTACCTCTGTTAGAGTACTACCTCTGGTAGGTAGAGTACTATCTCTGATAGTTAGAGTACTACTTCTGGTACGACCTCTGGTAGGTAGAGTACTACTCTGGTAGAGTACTGCCTCTAGTTGAGTACTACATCTGTTGAGTACTACCTCTGGTAGGTAGAGTACTACCTTTGGTAAAATACTCTACCTCTGGTAGAGTATTACCTCTGGTAGAGTATTACCTCTGGTAGAGTACTACCTCTGGTAGAGTACTACCTCGAGTAGGTAGAGTACTACCTCTGGTAGAGTACTGCCTCTAGTTGAGTACTACATCTGTAGAGTACTACCACTGGTAGGTAGAGTACTACCTTTGGTAAAATACTCTACCTCTGGTAGAGTATTACCTCTGGTAGAGTATTACCTCTGGTAGAGTACTACCTCGAGTAGGTAGAGTACTACCTCTGATAGAGTAATACCTCTGGTAGAGTACTAGCTCGGGTTGAGTACTACTTCGTGTAGGTAGAGTACTACCTCTGATAAAGTAATACCTCTGGTAAAGTACTAGCTCTGGTAGAGTGCTTGCTCTGGTTGAATACTACCTCGGGTAGGTAGAGTATTACCTTTGATAGAGAACTGTCCCTGGTAGGTAGGATACTACCTATGGTAGAGTTCTACCTCTATTTGTGGATGACCATGTGTTATTGTGGATAATACCGTGTGCTGTGCCCTCGGTCTCGGTGATTTTGAAAAACTTACAGAACTTAGAATGGGGCGCCCATGAAGTGCTCTCCTCCCGCCCTTTTTAAAGGCCATTGGTTGGAGATAACGTCACGAGAAATTAGTGTAAGAGAGTATCAACAGTGACGCAAAATCATACATGTGGAAGTGATCCCTATAACCCTTTACCTAACATGAAAAGCAGACGACACTTGCCAAAAAAATCTTGAACAATTAATTTTTTTCATTTTTTGTCTCAAAAACATAGGTTATGACCCCTCATTGGAACGAGCTCGATGAGCTCGTTCCAATGAGGGGTCATAACCTATGTTTTGAGACAAAAAATGAAAAAATAATGAAAAGTAACTAACGATTTTTAAGACTAGCCCTGGCCGGTTTTGGCCGTTACGTTGGGTAAAGGGTTCAACCAAACGGTGTTGAAAAACTTGGAGGTTTTGCAAAATGATGTGGGTCGCTGGATAACTGGGACAAGTAGCGCAGCAGCACTGGAAACGGCCAGGTGAAAACGTGGGTGGATGGGTTCCCGTTAAAGATAGAATGCATATGGGGAAATTATGCTACCTAAATTACCCGGTAAATAACTTTCAACATGGTCCTGGGTTTTGGAAATTTAATGACTCACTACTCAGCAATAAGGATTATGTTAACTCTGTAAAAGAATCTACTTTGGACACAATAAGACAGTACAAATCCAGAAATTCCCAAGATCCTGAATATACATTCGAAATTAACGATCAGTTATTTTTTGAAACTCTGTTAATCGAGAAAAGGAGTAAAATGATACAGTTTACCAAAAAACTAAAGGAAAAACAACGTAAATTAGAGAAAGGATTAGAACAAAACATTACAGCCCTGCAAGAAACGGAAGACTTAAGCCATTCCGGGGAACTGGAGAGGGCTAAACAACAATTAATATATATCAGACAGGAAACGTTATAGGAGATGGTAATGAGGTTTAGAGCTCTCCGGGTAGCTGAAGGTGAAAAAGCAACTAAATACTTTCTAAATTTAGAAAAACGTAATTGCACTAATAAAACGATCTCAAAATTAGGAGATGATGACAGAAATAAGATTCTAGATCAAAGCAAGATACTTGCTGAAACAGTAACATTTTACGCAAACCTATACAAAGAAAGAGACGATAATATTTCTACGAACACCCCAAAATTAATAATAATAATAATAATAATAATAATAATAATAATAATAATAATAGTTTCTCCTTCTTTTAGACGGATAGTGAAACTAAAACGTTAAGCGCCACAGAAGCCGAACACTTCGAAAGAGAACTAACGTGTGCGGAAGTTCTTAGCTATCTGAAAAAAAATGAAAAATAACAAAAGCCCCGGGTCAGACGGTTTCACAACGGAATTCTTAAATTTTTTCTCCAGAGACATTGGTAAATTCCTTGTTCGTTTGCTCAGTTATAGTTTACAAATATTACTCTTGTCGGCCACACAACATCATGGAGTAATAACAATGCTACCGAGGAAAAAAAGACCCCGAAACTTTTTGAAAAACTGGAGACCAATTACGTTGTTAAATATTTATTATAAGATCTTATCTGGTTGTCCAGTGAAACGTGTGGAAGGTCTATTACCCAAACTTATCCACATTGACCAGACGGGGTTCATTAAGGGTAGATTTACTGGCGAAAATATTAGACTTATCTCTGATGTTATTTACTCTACTGAAATTCTAAAAGAAACCAGGCTTACTCGTTCTTATAGACTTTGCAAAAGCCTTTCGATTTCGTATCCTGGTCATACATCTTAAAAGTATTGGATTACTTTAAATTTGGGCCAATTTTCAAAAGATATATTTTAACATTGTATAATGGTATATCTTACTGCCTACAAGTATCTGGAAATTTCATTGGTTCAAAGACGTCACATGCAGACTGCATATAAAACCAAAAACTGTCTATCAACATCAATATACGCTGACAGCCACGGGTAATCTCCCCTTTGTTCATTGATTATTCAAAATGGCGGCAGTCGATAAACGCTTCAAGTTGAAAGATTGAGTGTTGGAAGCCCATATTTGGTCTGAAGTGCAGGTTAGGCAACATAAAAGGCTTCATATTCTGTGGATGTGTGCTATGTTACCTTCGAAATGAAACTGTTTAGTATGTATGAAATTGCCTTGTTACAATTTATGGGAGAGTACCTGTAGGCACTCTCCCATAAATTGTAACAAGACAAAGACAAGTGAACACATTGTGAGAATTCTCTCATTTAATTTTGATCGCTGTTGTTGTTAGTTCTGTGCATCGATGCAGCAGTCGGTAAGATATATTCGTTACACAGTTTGTTGGTGGCCTAATATGGCATATATGGTGTCAGTTAATTTCATATTAGACTCGATTCGCTCTCGTCCAATATGAAATTAACTGACACCATATATACCATATTAGGCCACCAACAAACTGTGTAACTAATAATATCGTCCAGCCTACATGTGAATGGGGAAATTTCGCCTCAAATCAAACTTCAGAGAGAGGCTGCCGACAGGGAGATCCCATTTCGCTAAAAAGGTTTTTATTATGTGCAGAACTCCTGTCTACCAAAATAAGATCGTGTAGGGATATACGAGAAATCAATATTGGGGAAATAGAATTTAAAATCACTTAATACGTGGACGATACATCACTGTTTCTTGATGGCTCTCCCAGGTCTCTGGACTCGGTGATGGACATGTTGCACAGATTTGAAAAAGTGTCGGGATTACGAATTAACTATAACAAAACGCAAGCAGTATGGATTGGTACCAAAAAAGACTGCACTGAAAAAATATGTGATAGGTGGAAATTGAAGTGGAACCCTCAATCCTTCACAGTTTTAGGGGAATTTTTTTCCCTTGACCTTAAGGCTATGACAGAAGATAAAACTTTGACAAAAGTGAATGATTTTAAGAAAACCTTATCGGCATAGGCACAACGGAACATAAAAATGTTTTAGGAAAAATCACAGTAGTTAAATCGCTTGCTCTTTCAAAATTAGTACATTTGTTCCAAAGTCTCCCCAACCCTACGAGTAAATTTATTAAGTAATTTACGGGTGTCCTATATCAATTCATATGGAATGGCCACGATAGAATAAGTCATAAATCTCTGGAGCAGGTGTATGAGATAGGGCTGTCGCGACTATCATTTTTGTAATCGACTAATCGTGACCAGTAATCGACGGTTAATCGATTAATAGTCGCTTCCCATGATTTTTTAGCAAATCATTCTTCTGTTTGTAAAACTCTGAAAATGACAATGGCACCAGTGTGTTCAGACGAAGTGGGGTTGTGGGAACAACAAATCGGTCCCGACTGAAGCTACATGTAGTCCAATCTTGGACCCACAGTCCGTAATATAATTTTTGGGGTTGGTACGTCCTGTAGGACGTACCAACCCCAAAAATAATATTACTGACTGCGGGTCCAAGTTTGAACTAGACTGAAGCCGATGAATTAAAATGAATTTATCAAAGAACGTTCCTGCATATGTTTTCTTTCTGCAATAAGTTTCTCGAAATTTTGAACATTGAGATCTATGCATTCCCTCGTCAGTTGTTAAAATTGGATCTTAGTCTGAAGTTCCGAACTTTGAGAAGTGATCTGACGTTCTGACTTTCGTCATAATTTTGTCACTTCCGCGCTTTGGGTTTTCCAATGGGTGCATTCGTGTGTACAAGACTGGAGAAATTCAGAAGAATCTATTCTTCTCGAGTAACTGTGAGTGTTCTTTCTTACAAAGTCAGTGACAGTCGTACAGTCTTCCGGATATGAATGTTAACTATGGTTAGATATTTAAAGTTATTCACCTTCATTGATCATTCACCTCACAAAACAATGCAATTTAGCCCCGACGTGTAGTAGACGTGTACCACCTTGAAAATGAACGACGATCGACTAAAAATAAAAAAAACGTCGACTACTTCAATAGTCGACGGTTAGTCGACTAATCGAATAATCGCGACAGCCCTAGTATGAAAGAGGTTGGGGTTAAAATGATTGATATACCATTATTTATAAAGTTTTTGAAAATATCATGGGTCAAACGTATTGTTTCTGAGAACACGCCTCTACATGGGTTGTTGAAAACCATAACGCCTTCTCTAGATAAAAACTGTTTTTTCTCGACTCCCCAAATTATCAAAAAGTACGTTAATGAAAAAAACAGTTTTGGAGGGATGTATTTGAAGCTTGGCACCACCGACATAAGGCTTATCTATAAAACAAGTAATTTTCGTATTTTATCCCGCCCAATCAGACCCTTTCAGCTGGACTACTTTTTTTTATTTTATCCCGCCCAATCAGACCCTTTCAGCTGGACTACCTTTTTTTCAAACAGGAGATGTAAAAGCACATATATGATTCTCAAGAGACGGAGGGACGAAGATAAATTAAAAGAAAAATTGGAGAGGGATTGTGGCATAAATTTCGAAAATAACTGGCGGCAATCAGCCCTAATATGTCCCATCAAATGTTGTACTGATGGCAAATATCAGTGGTTCCAATATGGTATAAACACTCGAATTCTTGGAACAAGGTTCCTCTTACATAAGAGTGGTATTACCTCGGATAATTTATGCTCATTTTGTAAGACGAAATCGGAAACAATTTATCACCTATTTTGGGAATGCTCGGGAATATCACGGCTGTGGGAACAATTAAGAGTATTTATTACTTTCCAAAGTGTGATTTACTGGGTTTCCGGGTTTGATTATAAACGACAGCTTCACAAGTGAATTATGCAATCAACAATTGGGTCATGTATCCGTGCGCGCAAACAAAGACGCTTTGCCGTTGGTGTAATGGGGACTTCATTGTTTTTTTTTGTTTTTTTAACCCTTTACCTAACAAGAAAAGCAAACGACACTTGCAAAATAAATTCTTGAATAACTATTATTTTCATTTTTTGTCTCAAAAACATAGGTTACGACCCCTCATTGGAAGGAGCTCGAAAAAATAATAAAAATTAATCTGCGATTTTTGAGAATAGCGCTGGCCGGTTTTGGCCGTTACGTTAGGTAAATGGTTAAATAATATAATTATCGTTAATAATGAAAAGTAATAAACAGAGTAATTGCTTGGCTGGACTGGTTACGTGAAATAATTCATTCGAGGCGAGGGACTATTCTGTAAAACACACGTGCGCATTCGCGCACCCGTGTTTGTACAACGTCCCTCACCTCTCGTGACTTATTTCACGTAACCAGTCCAGTCAAGCGATTACTCTCTATGGGTTATTGAAAAGACCGGTGAAAACCTACATCTGAAGGCTCCGTACTATTTGCAACTCCAGTTTAAGGACATGTTGAAGAACTGCATCAGTTTCTTTTATATTCGTTAACCCATTACCCAACGCAGACGATATCAAAATTTATTATTTTAAATATAATTTTTTTAAAAAATATCCAAACAATTTCAACAAACCATGTTATGTGACCCCTCACTGGAACGAGCTCAATGAGCTCGTTCCAATGAGTGGTCACATGATATGGTTTTGTTGAAATATTTTGAAAAATATAATTTTTTCAATTGCTCAATTTGCATATTACGCAGGCTGAAGCGGGTGATTCGTTAGGTAAAGGGTTAAATTCTGCATTTATAAAACAAAATTCACTAATCATTACCCAACGCTATCACAGATAAAACATGAACTTCGGCGATATTATTACATTGAAAGAGCAGCATATTACCGAATTTACAGGTGTGATCGTTTTCAGAAGCGCTGGGCAAGATGGGAGAGGCTAACATCAGAACCTGAGACATCTTCGTAATCACTTACCCAAATCCAATACATACACGCTGTTGCAGCAGCCATGGAATGTTTACACTTCGGGTCACTTGGGATCAAATCTGTGCAGCGTGTCAGTTGTCGGGGTCACGTGGTAGTCTACACAATGTTACCCATGTGATAACGTGACTGTTACTGCAAGCTTGAATGAACAGCACAGCAGACATCTCTCTCTCTCTCTCTCTCCCTCTCTCTCTCTCGCTCTCATATAAACTTCTGTATCATAATAATAACTTAATAACTGAAGAATATGTATGATTGTTTTTACTATACAATGTGTACCGAATAATGAACCAATGTCTGTAAATAAAAATCTATCTAAAAACATAATAAATTAGAGTTAAAACTAAAAGTCCTGCCCTGAAAAGCGCACAAATAGCACGTCGATATGCGCGTTAATCTACGCGATATGACCATAGTAAGGCTATCAAATTCTGTAAATATGGCCTGTGCAGAAGCAATGTTTCAGCCAATGGACCTCCGGGTAACCCGGAGGTCCATTGGCAGAAACATTGCCCGTGTTTGCTATGAGTAACCAGGAGAACCTGCCGTGCTTTGGATGCCATTCGATATGGCAATTGTGCGCAATTCCTACGCGCAATTAAGCCTAGATAAGCGCACAGTTCGTGACAGGACTTCTAGTTTTAACTGTACCTTCCAAACTACTTTTAACTTTGTATAACACTCCAACATTTAGACATGGTGAGGGAGCTAGTGGAGAATTATTCTTCCGAGACTTTGAATCTAGAAGGGCACAAAAGAAGGGAGCTGATTTATCAAAGAAAGGTTGCGCGAAGACTGTGATAGAACCCGCCCGGAGAGCTGAGTAAGAATCGAAAGTTCGTTGGAAGGTCTGTACAAAAAGAGATGCCCAGGTATTTGAAAAGTATCTTGATGGAGCGTTTGGAAGGATCATTGTTGTTCAATGTGATATCAACAAACGTTTACTGTACTGATAATCCTTTTATTACACGCCTGTTCTTTGAAATCCCCATCTACAGCAACGCTTGTCCATGCGAAAAATGAAAATCCGTTCCGCACACATGTGCGGAATGGAAATCGTTGACGGGCTATCTTAAAATAAAAGCGAAATTTCACTGGAATTTTCCACAACTTGTGCATCGCAGTTACAATTTCAATCGCTAGCGATAGCTAAAAATTGTCCCTGAACTCGAATGTGTTCTATGTGGCAGTAGTTAGAGAACACATTGGCACTGAGAGGACGAAATAATAACACTGGATCCCCCTCGCAAATTTGCTTGGCGCAAAAATGTATTCTTTCTGTTGATCGTTGTCAAATGAATTGCTGAGTGTCCTAATAATTGTTCTTATGGACGGGAAGGCGTGTAAGAAACACAGAACGACACGTCTGCGGCCTCTCGTTTTATCCTTCCGCGCTGGCACTCGTACCATATCGATTAACCCATTCATACGCGCGCGTCGTTTTGTGTATTTATGATATACCTGGCGGGCGCCGTGGCTCAGTAGGCAGAGGTGCAGGCTGCAAGCCAAGGGGTCCTCGGTTCGAATCCCACCTGCGGAAACCGCGTTGTGTCCTTGGGCAAGACACTTCACCCCCATTGGGGGCACGATGACGCCGTGTACTAGGGCGTACTGCACGTCGATGGTACGCCTGTGCTGCAGTGTGGAGTTACGATGTTGGGGAGCTGGCAGCTGCTCGTCGTTGCTCGGTGGTTCTCTCCGGGTACTCCGGCTTCCTCCACCCGTAAAACTGTCATGGTCATGATTAGCCATTGTGCATAAATATGTGACCTTAAACATCAATAAATAAATAAATAATAAATATATGATATACCTGCCCTCGGGAAATAATTAACCCTCTACCTAACGCAACGTCCAAAACTGGCCAGCGCTATTCTCAAAAATCGCCAATTAATTATCATTATTTTTTTCTCATTTTTTATCTCTAAAACATAGGTTATGACCCTCATTGGAACGAGTTCGTCGAGCTCGTTCCAATGAAGGGTCATAACCTATGTTTTTGAGACGAAAATAAAAATAATAGTTATTCAAGAATTTTTTGGGCAAGTGTCGTCTGCTTTTCATGTTAGGTAAAGGGTTAAATAATGTGGTATGCACACTCGAATTTGGAATCTGACGAAAGTACCTGAACAACGTTTTGTTGTAGTTTTTGCTATTGCGGGTTCTTTATCTCTATTCCGGACTGGAAGACTCGGTCAACCTTACAATCTGGGTGCACTTGGCTAAAACGTAATGCAGGTCCGACAACAATGTCAGGAAAAATAGTTAATGCATTTGAACAACGAAGAAAATGTAACAAATCAGAATTAATTGAGGGCTTGTAGATTTAGAGAATAAATAAATAAATAAATAAATAAATAAATAAATAAATAAATAAATAAATAAATAAATAAATAAATAAATATTTTATAGCGCTAGGTGGAAGAAGAGGCCACGATTCTCACAGAATCTAGTTTTCGATTGTTCAGTATCGCGCCGCGTGTGCGTTTTGCCAGTGTAAGCAGTATCACACTCCTTTTGATCCTGCAGGAGAAATTTGATAACCGAAAGCAATTATAGGAATAAACATATACTTTGTCACATGTTACGGGTTACAAATCGAATAATGTATTTTCTTTATCAGGTTCAGTGGTCGCTCCGTCGAATCTTGTAGCAGCTAAAGCGTCAATCTGTGTGGATCGGACTGTAACAGAAATTCAAACTGTTGGTATTGGTTGGACAGTAACAGAAATCCAAACTGTAGGTATGGATCGGACAGTGACAGAAACCCAAACTGTTGGTATGGATCGGACAGTAACAGAAATCCAAACTGTTGGTATGGATCGGACAGAAACAGAAATCCAAACTGTTGGTATGGATCGGACAGCAACCGAAATCCAAACTGTTGGTATGGATCAGACAGTAACAGAAACCCAAACTGTTGGTATGGATCGGACAGTAACAGAAATCCAAACTGTTGGTATGGATCGGACAGTAACAGAAATCCAAACTGCTGGTATGGATCGGACAGTGACAGAAACCCAAACTATTGGTATGGATCTGACAGTAACAGAAATCCAAACTGTTGGTATGGATCGGACAGTAACAGAAATCCAAACTGTTGGTATGGATCGGACAGTAACAGCAATCCAAACTGTTGGTATGGATCGGACAGAAACAGAAATCCAAACTGTTGGTATGGATCGGACAGCAACCGAAATCCAAACTGTTGGTATGGATCGGACAGTAACAGAAACCCAAACTGTTGGTATGGATCGGACAGTAACAGAAATCCAAACTGTTGGTATGGATCGGACAGTAACAGAAATCCAAACTGCTGGTATGGATCGGACAGTGACAGAAACCCAAACTATTTGTATGGATCGGACAGTAACAGAAATCCAAACTGTTGGTATGGATCGGACAGTAACAGAAATCCAAACTATTTGTATGGATCGGACAGTAACAAAAATCCAAACTGCTGCAGTAACAACGACGATTACTTTACAGAATACCATTCATGGGGCAATATCTACAGTCCCTTGCAGCTCAGATATGTCAACAGTTACAGTTACACAATCTGTATCTGGGGCAGTTATGATATACAGTCCAATCACTGAGCAGAACGATACTCTGACATCTCTTACAACAACAACTGGATCTCTCGTCAATATTCCAATAACTTCACCCTCTGGCATTCCTGAAACTGCGATAGTTACAGAGTATCTCATCAATACTGTGTACATGACCGGAGGTGACCCCATAGCGACGCGGGATGTTGCAACTTTGACAGACCCGGTACGCGACGTAATGACAGTGACGGAAACCATCAGAGTTGACAACCAAATAATCTACACTCCTACAGATACAACAAAAGCTGTGTTTACAAGAACATCAGCTTCACCATCAGCAACCATAGAAGAAACCGACATTATAATTCCTACTCACGAATATACCTTTGACACACACTCTTTGTCGGGTATCACAGAACCACTATCTTCCCGGCTTACAGCTAGCACAGAAGTGGTCGAAACACCCAATAGTATGAGTACTGATAGGAAACGGCAGATAGAAGAGCTCCGAAGAAACTTAACAATAGATAAAAACATCCTTAGTTCTCGATTAAGAAAGCTGACTTCCGCAGCTGACCCGAGGGTGTCTTCGCAGATTGTTGGGTCCGGCGGAATTTTGCTTATCGCAATTCCATTATTTGTTATACTTATGCTTGACTTGCCTACGATGGTAAATCAATTGGGCATAACATGTAAAGGAAAGTGGAATTTAAAAGGCGTTCCCTAAAACCTCATTGAACTGCTGTTCTCTATACAACTTGATTGCCGGAACATTAATGAAACATGTCCCCACTCAATCTGCCCCCACCCCACTCATCCAAACATACATACAGCCCAGAAGATGGTGTCAAGTTAATAAAGCGATAGGGGGTGCGGTGGTGTCGCGGTAACCGGTTCTCATCAGATCCCGAAGTTAAACAACGTCGAGCCCGGTTAATCCTCGGATGGGTGACCGTCTGAACGATCGATTCGGACTCCCGCGTTGTGTCCTTGAGCAAGGCACTTAACCCCGATTGTCCACATGGGGGCACGATGACGCCGTGTACTAAGGCGTATTGCACGTCGATGGTGCGCATGTCTTCAACCAGTCTAACCCTGCCTGTGCTGCAGTGCAGAGTTACGATGTTGGGGAGCTGGCAGCTGCTCGTCGTTGCTCGGTGGTTCTCTCCGGGTACTCCTGCTTCCTCCACCCGTAAAACTGTCACGGTCATCATTAGCCATTGTGCATAAGTATGTGACCTTAAACACCAATAAATAAATAAAGCGATAACTCCTCCTAGTCGGTGAAGTTTAATGACGTTAACGCTGTTACGCTGTGACTGTAGCTCGTTCCAGTGAGTGATCATAAGCTATGTTTTGAGGGTGAAAATTGAGAAAACATAAACATTTAGCTAGAGGTTTCTGTGAACAGGACTGGCTATCTTTTGTGGTTACATTAGCTAAAATGGTAAATTACACATTATGTGATAAGAGAACCTCAAATTTTGAAATTTATGACGATATGACGGTACAGAAATTTCATATGAAATCGTGAGATCCGTTGTTTATGACGCTGAGAAAACGTACCAAACTATTGTTTCAAAATATGCCGGTATACCTTAAACAAAATAAAATTTAAAGTATTAACATCCAAATGTTCCTGACTGTGGTAAACGTGATTTTGAATATTTTATATGTTAACCCTTTAAACACCAGAGGCCGTTTTTTCCAACCGGGTCACAAGCTACGTCATATTGTCATTAAGGTGGATGACTGCAAGATAAATGTGTGGTGTTGACCAATCAATATTTCAACGGGCAGCCTTAAGGCTGCACGTTGAAAATATTATTTGGTCTATGGAAGATACCACCAAGGTTCAAAGGGTTAATATGGTGATTATTTTCTGGATTGCGATGCAAAGTCGTTTCCCTCACTGGGAAAGTGTGTTGGGGGGGGGGGGGGGGGGTGGGGGTTGTCCCAACAATAAGCTTGATTTTTTTAAATACAAAAATAGGGGAGCGCGTCCCCTCTGTATGGAATGGGATTTTCAATGACATCTAAAAAAAATTCCAAAAAATTTTTAGGAACCTTTGGTGACTGGTTCTACACCCCATCTACCACAACTACAATACTAACTACTACTCTATCTACCACTAAATCTACAACACCAACCAATCCAAGCCAAGTACTATTCCAACTGATACTACACCAACTACAACTACACCAACAACTTTTACACTAATGGCTACAACACCAACAAAAAGTACACCAATAACTTACACCCCAAGAATTTCAATCACAACAACTGCCACTCCAACAACTACTACACTAATGGCTACAGCACCAACAATAAATACACCAACAACCTACACCCCGAGAATTTCAATTACAACTACTGCACCGACAACTACTACAACAACCACCGCTACACAATTACTATAACAAAAACACCAACCACTACTACATCAAAACGATACAGTATACAACCCTAAATAGGTCAAGACAAAAATGTATCAAGATGGGTATAGATCGCCCATATTTCCCTTCAATTCCACACAACAGAGCACTAGATGACATACCATTACGTACTTCCCATAGCAAGCAAAGGGTAGTAAAAGCTATAAGGTACGTTCGTAGACCCAGGGGGTAGCATTATACAAAAAGGTTGCATATCGTACATACTATACTACCATACCAGATAACCACACACACACCCAATGGTATCACATCACCTTGCATTGTGTACTACCAATAGCAACAACTCGATTGTATATGGCATAACAGTTAAAACTAGAAGCCCTGTGATGAATTGCGCACAAATAGCACGTCGATCTGCGCATTAATCTATCCGTTATGGCCATAGTTAGGCTATCGAATTCTGTACATATGGCCTGTGCACAAGCAATGTTTCTGCCAAAGGACCTCCGGGTAACCCGGAGGTCCACTGGCAGAAACATTGCTTGTGTTTGCTGTGAGTAACCAGGAAGACCGGCCGTGCTTTGGATGCCATTCGATATGATGGCAATTGCGCGCAATTCCTACGCGCTTAAGCCCAGATAAGCGCACAGTTCATAACAGGACTTCTAGTTTTAACTGTAGGTGGGTTAGTTTTTATTAGAGCTAACAGTTTCTGGATGCGAATCAAAAAGGTAATCTCTTGCAAAGCCTGTTGATTTCTATGAAAAAAATGGTGAGATTGTTTGGTGCCAAAACCTGCCGATTTTTATTGCAAAATTAGTGACGTCAGTTTATGACAAACCTTGGCGATTTTATTTCAAAAGTGGTGAACTGCGACAAAACCTGGAGACTTTTATTACAAACGTGTGAGCGATGACAAAACTCGTCACTTATTATAAAAGTCATCGAACATCTAACCGTCCCCGTATTGAGATTCTATTTCCCGAGAGATTTTCTTTCAACGATGAGAAGTGTTTCGCCATGTGACTTTATTTTCAGAGATAGCGGTGATTCGCTAGGATTAACATTATAAATATCTTGTACAGAATTTTTTAATTTTACTTATATTTCCATTCACCAAATTAGTGTTGTGAGTTTCTTCACTGACTACGTGTATTTATTGATATTAGTTTTAGGGCAATGTAGTTTACTATAAACAAATTCGTTTACAGTTATCTTGAAATTAACAGTGAATTTATACTCTTCGGTGTTTTGAATATCAGTTATAAAGAGTTTTTCCAGATAATGTTGCAAAGATAATCTTGAAGTGGTACACAAAAGAACTTGCTCCCATCATGGCTGACAAATGTCTCAGTGAGTAACAGCCCTCGGGCTTTTTAACTGCTTCGTCTCGGGTCGGTAATAAACCCTCGGGCTGGTATTCGTTACTCACGGGCCGGTAATAAACCGCAACCCCCACCAAACTCATGTTGCTGTTATATTATTCTGTAGACATGGGCGACGCTAAGGTGCTTTTGGGGGGTGTGCAACCCGAACCCCCAATCATTTTTCCAGATGGCACATTTTCGTTAGGAAATCAATCTCTCTTGCTGGTAATCATGCACTGCCTCAAAAGATGAGATCAGGTACATGGACATGACGTCACACACACAGTCGTGATACAAAGGGAGGTCTGTAGTATCCGAGACGGGATGTGGGAAACACCCTTTAACCAATGTGGCGTACTGATACTGTCTTAATTAAATAAGATGTCGTGTCGCAACTGTTCAGTTTTATTTTATTATAAAATATATCCAAAAAATAAATTTCAAAGAAATCTTGAGTTTTTTAACTGTAACACCTATTTACTAACCGTAATTGAAATTTAATAAACCGAAACTACAATTTAATAAACCATAAGTACGATTTACTAAATAGTAAATGTACTAAACAGTAACTACGATTTACTAAACAGTAACTACGATTTACTAAACAGTAACTACGATTTACTAAACAGTAACTACGATTTACTAAATAGTAACTACAATTTAATAAATTGTAACTCTATTTACTAAACAGTAACTACGATTTACTAAATAGTAACTACAATTTAATAAATTGTAACTAAACAGTAACTACGATTTACTGAACAGTAACAGTAACTACGGTTTACTAAATAGTAACTACAATTTAATAAATTGTAACTCTGTTTACTAAACAGTAACTACGATTTACTAAATAGTAACTACAATTCAATAAATTGTAACTAAACAGTAACTACGATTTACTAAATAGTAACTACATGTATTGCAAGAGTCGTCTGAGTATTTCAGCGTTCGAATTGTTTATTTGGCGATGTAATACATTTTAAACAGGTCTGTACACTTCCCCGGGTTAGAATACGATCTTCTCACTGAGAGAGCCCGCATCCCCGGGCAATGTCAAGCTGCATGTGTACGATAAATGAGTGGCTATAAAATTTGGTATAACATCCCTCTCCAGGAATGGGATCAAATTCATGCTCATCATTCACAATATGTGGCTGAAGTGTCTAGCGTGTGTGCCGGTTAGGGCCTTAGAGTTGGAAACATCCTATTCTTACTAGTAAAATGTGGGGTTGTTTGGATACCAATCTCGTGCCCATGGCGGGTAATACCCTGAATACGTTTCAATGAATTTGTCCAAGAAGAGCATCCATTTGTCAATAAATGAATTAGTATTTCACGTGGTGCATTGCGTTTTATTGTTATTTCATTTTTTTTTTAATTCATACCCAAATGTTTTGATTTTTTTCAGATTCGGGTGGTTCATAACTGCTTTGTGTACTGTATTAACACGAAAGGTAGACACCACGTGCAAACAAAATTCTTGAATAACTACTTTTTTTCATTTTTGTTGCGTCAGAACATAGCTCAACGAGCTCGTTCCAATGAGGAGCCATAAGCTATGTTTTTGACACAAAAATGAAAATATAATGATAATTGAATGGTTAGTTTTTTGTGAATAGCGCTGGCCGTACGTAGTACGGTCGATGTGGACTGGTCACTTCCCACGGGTGGGGCAATATTTTCTACAGACGCAATAACATTAGATTCCAAACACTAATTATAGGAATAATCATCAAAAATTAATAAAGCACTGGGTACAACCCGGTACTACATTAATTAACGTTTTTGCTGATGATGATTTTCATTACCCTGTAAACGCTTGCGTGGACATCACTGCCCACGCGTGTATTAAGACCAGTCCTCGGCGGCTGTACCGTTTTTTTTTCGTTCAGGTCGATAGCCACCAATATTTGTTTACCCGTCCACCCAAGGCACGAAACGTACATGAATTGTGGAGTGTACACAATGAATAATGGAATCTACACGCCCAGGTCTAAAATTTTTGCTAGATGGTTCGTTTGGAGACACTCCAACAAAGAATTCTGACGTCTCTTTCAAACCAATACGTCGGCAAGGCTGATTGCGCCCGCACAATGCGTGCCGGTTGTGGTCGCAGGTAAATCTAGCGATGATAACGTCCGCTAAATGCGAAACACATTTGGTCGATTTAGAAGTTCTTTTTTTCTGTGATTCACCTTGCATGGTCTGAGGATAATGAGTGTTCGAGGATTATTCCGCAGTGCGTATTCAGGTCACAATGCACTGTGTTTTTTCCACTGACAACAGTACAAATCATTCCCCCCCTCCCCTGACCTCATCGCGCTGATTTTGGCAAAAACAACACAATATCCATTTAGTTTATTACCTCTTGAAAAAGGTATACCGAAAAAAAATATAGGTCGCCATGTGACTTTTTATCTTTAAATTTTGGTGAGCGCTTACTTCTGTCCAGTTTCGCACTGAATAAAATAGACATACTTTTACCTACCCCCATCCAATTTTTATCTTCTCTATCACCAATATTTTATATTGGTTTCAAAACAATGATCTTCAACATTTTATTCACACTTACAATCTCAGTTCATTTTCCACCAATTGGATAAACCAGGGAACTTTTATCTTCCATCAAAGGTTGGGACGCTTTTTGCACGAAAACAGTGTATTGCAACCTTCAAACGAACTTGTGTGTTTGAACTGTGGAATAGTTTCAGCGAATAATATGAACTTTGGTAAAACCAAGAAGCGCGCGCAATTCACAGTGTTTTTCAAATTATAATGACATAAACTTAACAAAATTTAAAACAGTGTTTAAGGGGTCGTCCAACAAAACATTTTGCGTTGTGAACTAATGCATGTACATGCTGTCCTGTAGATTTATTCCCCCCTAAGAACATATCAGACCTACAATATAATATGAAATTTAGGCAAACCTAAAAGCGAGCGAAAGTGATGCATTGGGCCTAATGTGCTGCAGGCCTACATTTACTGGTAAAGAATTGGGGATCAACCAAATTTCGAGATAACTACTTTTATCTGCGTTTTGATTGGAAGATATTTTCCAATCCTCTGACTGAAAGATAATTTTATCATTGCTTTGATTGGAAGATATATTTATGGCGTCGCTGTTTCCCGCAATTTATCCGATGAGTTACGGAAATTGCTGCGTTCATTTTTATTTTTTCACAAATAGCGTGTAGCATTTATTGTTACTATTACCAACGTTTAGTAGCCACTACAAGAAAATACAGCAGTGCTGTGTGAAAAAAGGACGATGATAATATTCCAATGCAGTTTTACCGAAAAGGCCATCTTTAAAATAATAAGACTGAGTATCACAAATGTAGTTTCATGATAGGGACCAGATTTTTATATAAGACGTTTCGCACCCAGATCTATGGACGATTCTGACCATATTTCTGGCCGATTCGGACCAGACTATTGGATGATTCGGTCCATGTTTGTGGACGATTTGGACCAGGTTTCTGGACGATTTGCCCAACAGACACACAAACTACACAAGCCAGCACAGACATACACACTTCACAAGACAGCACAGACTTGTCGTTTGAAGTAAATAGGTCTAGAGCTTTATGTGCCAATTTCAATAAGCCGTTTTCATTAAGTTCACTGGAAAAAATACCGACGTACCGGTATTGTTTGTAGTTATCACAACAGATAATTCTGAGAGTAATTATGAAACTGCTAATCATGTGCTTCTGGATTTTTGCAATACATTTTGGGTCCGCATACCGAATTTGGTCAAAATCGGTCCAGTAGTTAACCCGTTGCTAAGGGGGAGCTCTGGTTGCTAATGACGCCACATGGCGTCAACATTGACCTATCTGTTTTCATTTGCAATGCATTTTGGGTCTGTATTCCGAATTTGGTTAAAATCGGCCCATTAGTTAGCCCGTTGCTAAGGGGGCACTCTGGTTGCTAGGGAAATCAAAAGACGTAAACTTCGATCTGTCTGTTTTCATTTGCAATGCATTTTGGGTCCGTATACCGAATTTGGTCAAAATCGGCCCAGTAGTTAGCCCGTTGCTAAGTGGGCGCTCTGGTTACTAGGGAAGTCAGGTGACGTCATCACTGATCTATCTGTTTTCATTTTCAAAGCATTCTGGGGCCGTATACCGAATTTGGTCCAAATCGGCCTAGTAGTTAGCCCGTTGCTAAGGGCGCGCTGTGGTTGCGAGGGAAGTCCCGAGACATCAACATTGATATGTATTTTTATTTGCAATGCATTTTGGGTCCGTATACCGAATTTGGTCAAAATCGGACCAGTAGTTAGCTCGTTGCTAAGGGGTCGCTATGGTTGCTAGGGAAGTCACGCGACGACACCACTGACCTGTCTGTTTCGTTTGCAATGCATTTTGGGTCCATATACCGAATTTGGTCAAAATCGGCCCAGTAGGTAGCCCGTTGATAAGGGGGCGCTCTGGTTGCTAGGGACGTCACGTGACGTCACCATTGATTTATCTGTTTTCATTTGCTGTGCATTATGGATCCGTATACCGAATTTGATCCAAATCGGCCCAGTAGTTAGCCGGTTGCTAAGGACGCGTTCTGGTTGCTAGGGAAGTCACGGGACGTCAACATTGATATGTCTGTTTTTATTTGCAATGCATTTTGGGTCCGTATACCGAATTTGGTCAAAATCGGACCAGTAGTTAGCCCGTTGCTAAGGGGGCGCTCTGGTTGCTAGGGAGGTCACGCGACGACAGTATTGACCTGTCTGTTTCGTTTGCAATGCATTTTGGGTCCGTATACCGAATTTGGTCAAAATCGGCCCAGTAGTTAGTCCGTTGCTAAGGGGGCACTCTGGTTGCTAGGGAAGTCAGTGACGTCATCATTGATCTATCTGTTTTCATTTGCAATGCATTCTGGGTCCGTACACCGAATTTGGTCCAAATCGGTCCAGTAGTTAGCCCGTTACTAAGGGCGCCCTCTGGTTGCTAGGGAAGTCACGAGACGTCAACAGTGATATGTCTGTTTTTATTTGCAATGCATTTTGGGTTCGTATACCGAATTTGGTCAAAATCGGACCAGTAGTTAGTCCGTTGCCAAGGGGGCGCTCTGGTTGCTAGGGAAGTCACGTGACGTCATCATTGATCTATCTGTTTTCATTGGCAATGTATTCTGGATCCGTATACCGAATTTGGTCCAAATCGACCCAGTAGTTAGCCGATTGCTAAGGAAGCGCTCTGGTTGCTAGGGAAGTCACGAGACGTCAACATTGATATGTCTGTTTTTATTTCCAATGCATTTTGGGTTCGTATACCGAATTTGGTCAAAATCGGACCAGTAGTTAGCCGGTTGCTAAGGGGCGATGTGGTTGCTAGGGAAGTCATGCGACGACATCATTGACCTGTCTGTTTTCGGTTCACTTTGTTCCAATAACACGCAGTGTTGGTTTGAAGTGAACAGCGTTTTGCAAATGCAAAACAGATAAATCACGTGACAGAATACTCCGCAGAATCGAACAACAGCGGGATCCCAACAGTCAGCCAGCAGACGATGCAATCCAATGTGCATATAATGGAACATTTAGCTTTTCGACAATTTCTGTCATTTAGTCAGCAAAGCAAACGACAGTTGAGTTTGTTTGGAAAAACTTTAATTTTGAAAAGCATGTTCAATAAATTATTCACAGTCTGCATGGAATGATCTAAGGAGAAATCTCGCATTACACCGTTCGCTTTTTAGGGGGCGTCATTCGATTTGTTCGCTTCTGAAAACGAGAGCTGGGGTTCCCCATGTTTTTACTTCCGGTTTCCGGTTTAGATTGGATGGCATAGCATTCCTTGGTTTTTCCAATTTCACGTACACGTTGTCTATTACGCTTGCTTCAAAGCAGCCCTTCGGGCTGCTTTTGCGCGCGCTATTATCTCATAGTCAATGTAAGAATGGACGCAGATAAACCGTTATTATTACCATGTTAGCGGGCCTTCTCTGGTATATTAACGGAGTTTAGCGGAACGGTAAAATTTTGTCTGACGGCCCGGTTAATTAACGGCCCTTGGGGACTGAATAACAGCCCTCGTACTTTTTAACTGCTTCGTCTCGGGCCGGTAATAAACCCTCGGACTGGCATTCGTTCCTCTCGGATCGAAGATAAACCGTAAAACCCTCCGAATTCATGTTGTTGTTAAATTATTCTGTAGAAATGGGCGACGCTAAGGTGTTTTAGGGGTGTGCCACCCCAACCCCCGATAATGTTTTTCAGTTGGTACATTTTCGTCAGGATATCAATTCTCTGTTGCTGGTAATCATGCACTGCCTCAAAATGTTAGATCAGGTACTTGGACATGATGTCGCACACACAGTCGTGATACAAAGAGAGGTCTGGAGTATCCGAGGCGGGATGCGAGAAACACACTTTGACCAATGTGGAGTACTGATACTGAAAAGCAGACGACACTTGCAAAAATAATTCTTGAATAACTAATTGTTTTCATTTTTTGTCTCAAAAACATAGGTTATGACCCCTCGTTGGAACGAGCTCGACGAGCTCGTTCCAACGAGGGTTCATAACCTATGTTTTTGAGACAAAAAATGAAAAAATAATGAAAATTAATTGGCGAATTTTGAGAATAGCGCTGGCCGGTTTTGGCCGTTACGTTGTTGTGTCGTAACTGTCCAGATTTATTCTATTATAAAATATATCAAAAAAATAAATTTCCGAGAAATCTTGAGTTTTTTAACTGTAATCTCGACTCTCTAATATTCCAACTAGATCATCAAGGCGCGCCTTCAACGAAGGCACACCTTGATGATGGAGTGGGAATATTTGATCATACGGGACTTAAGCGCCATGGCAGTTGGGACAAATTATGCATACACACCCATCCACCCCAAATGGATATATCTACTGCTTGTAGACCACGGTTGGCCTTTTTCAGCTCAATGTGAGCTGAAGTATTAAATAACCACATAACCTTTTCTTGAAATACAGAAATGGTATTGTTCATTTTGCTGAAGATAACTCCATATAGGAAGATACGATGCGGCAATACTAGAAAAGGAGAAATTTTATTTATTTATTTAACGGTATAGTCTACATGCAATTACATATCTAACTTTTGATACATATCGGTAATTAGTAAATTATACTTAATCTATACCACTGGGAGATGACATAGCCAGATTGGCTGTCTACCTGACATTCTTGTAATACATTTACCCCCAACACCGACTACATGCGCGTTTTAGGCTGTGATAAAAGGACGTACAAGTAGACTTGAGTAAATTTAGACCTGGCGACCACCCCATTAATCTATCTTTTTAGATAGACGAGTTTCCAGATTCATAAAGGTAACTAATGATGAATGTGACGGTGAGTATCCCGCCCTCCGTACTAATCTGATATTATTATTATGATTACCAAACTGGGCGGAGTTTCGATTTAAAACAAATATGGCCCGGTTCAAGTACTGCTCGTCAATCAAGAAAAACATAATGGACTTCACATTTTTTAAAATGTGTCCTCGGTGTGTCGACAATTCAGGACACTTAGAGATATATTTATTTATTTATTTCTTGATGTTTAAAGTCACATATTTATGCACAATGCCTAATCATGACCGTGACAGTTTTACGGGTGGAGGAAGCCGGAGTACCCGGAGAGAACCACCGAGCAACGATAAGCAGCTGCCAGCTCCCAACATCGTAACTCCGCACTGCGGCACAGGCAGGGTTAGATTGGTTGAAGGCATGCGTACCATCGACGTGCAATAAGCCTTAGTAGACGGCGTCATCGTGCCCCCACGCGGGCAATGGATATGAAATGTCTTGCCCAAGGGCACAACGCGGTTGCCGCAGGTAGGATTCGAACCGAGGACCTCTCGGCTTGCAGTCTGCACCTCTACCTACTGAGCCACCGCGCTCCCCGACGCTTAGAGATGAACAAGTGTATTTGAAAAGATAAACTTTTATTGTGTTTTCTGCGTTTTTTTGTAATAGTTTCACATTTGCACATTAAAACTTTTTTACGGATCTTTCACAACGGTTCGTCCATTCTTTGTTGTTGATATTATGATGAACATTTGAAAATTACAGTTCAGCCGCCGTGGACTGGTCACATTCCACGGGTGGGCAATATTTCCACGGACTCAATAATATTAGATTCCAAACATTATTTCTAGTAATAAAAACCAAAACTTTAATTAATGAAGCACCGGGTACAACCCGGTGCTTCATTAATTAAAATTTTGCTGCTGATAATTTTTATTACCAGGTAAACGCATGCGTGGACATCACTGTCCACGCGTGTATTATGACCAGTCCACGGCGACTGCACTGTAACATGGCAGATGGTGCCAATAAAGAATTTTATTATTTATTTTATTATAAATGCAAAATAAAATCTATGTGATTGTGCGGGTACATTTCGATGTAGCGGCAGAACTGTGTACAAATTTTGATATTTTTTCTTTGATATTAGTGACGCAAGTTATCACTTTATTGGACACGACTTGGTGTTAACGAAGAAAGATCCATCTCGTTATTACAAAGAGAGTTCACGTCACCTCGAAGGTTTGTCATAACGTGTTTTTTTTTGGTTGGTCTCGCTATGCCGGTCGGCAGAAATTAATTAACACCACTGACGCAATAAAATCAAAGTATAGTTATTATCAAATATGTGTGTGTGTTTTTAGCTTGATTAGAAGTTTTCATCGGCGTTGTGATTGTGTTGTGATTTTCGCATCAACAATTTTGAGATGTGTTTTTTGTATTTTTTGTCTTTTTTTAACATAATTTATTAAAAAAACACACACATCTTTGATGAAAACCGTGAATTTTTAGCTTGATTAGAAGTTTTCAACGGTGTTGTGATTGTGTTGTGATTTTTGCATCGACAATTTGGAGATGTGTTTCTTTTATTTTTTTTTTTTGTCTTTTTTTTGTACTCGCCGAACTTCACGTGTATAAAGTGTATAAATATGCAGCATTATTTAGTTACTCTTTTTTTTTTTTTTTTTTTTTTGTGGGGGTGGGGGGGGGGGGGGTGGAGGTCATTTGGAATTCCCAAAGGATAACCAGATACCTCAAATCACATACGGCATCCTATCTCCCAGAAGGCTTGATGGATGACTCCCGGTTTTTTCAAACTAAACTGTTGGAGCTTTCTCCATTCCTTTTTTGTAACCGCTATGGTCATATACCGGGGCCGCTACCAAACCGGCGTTGCTGTTTGGTTTTCTTTTTTCTTTTTCCCTTAAAATTGCCATCGCACAACATTATATTCTGGCTCGCCACCATGGTGGGACTCAAACCTCTACCATCGCCAAGCTGGAACCGAATAGAGCCCACTCTCCAATAGTCTTAATGGCGTTGAGGGTTTGGTCTTTGACAATCTATCACTCCAATGCAAACTGCCAGGAATTCTAACCGCGTGTATACCCCTTCAGACCCCATTTGAGGCAATAGGAAAGCTAGGCCTGTGTGATCCAAGATCCAAGTGAAATAAAATAAGGCTAACCGGGTCGCAAGGGATTTGTAAATCCCACATCGTCCCTGCGCGCCTTCGGCGCGCTAAAACCTTTCATTCATTCATTCATACTCACAGCCAGCAAATCCAGAAACATAATTAAAAATCGTCTACAGGATACCATTCGCGATCTTGAGAGCTGGTGTGCCCTGTGGCGCATCAAACTCAATGCCGCCAAAACTCAAAAAGTTACGTTCTTCAAAAAGCAAAGGAAAAAACCAGTCCCGAATATCGATCTCCAGTTATACGATCACAAACTAGAAGCAAACAAAGAGGCCAAATTTTTGGGATTTATCCTAGATAGCAATCTCAGTCTAAACAGTCACGTAAACTCCATTACGGTTAGAGCTACTAAACGTATCAATTTTCTGAAGATGATCAGAGGTAGAAATTGGGGAGCAAACAAAGATGTGCTTCTCAAGCTCTACAAAACATTTATACGTCCGGTACTAGAATACGGTGCCATAATAACAAGCGACCTAAGCAAAACCAACATTCAGAAGCTACAGAGGGTTCAAAATTATGCCCTGCGAGTGGCACTATGCAAACCGAAATGGACACCGATAAAGGAACTTCACGAGCTAGCAAAAATAGAAACTATTGATATGCGATTAAAAGACCTACAAACCAAAACCCTCAACAGACTCCAAGATAGTGAATTAATGGTTGAGCTGAACGAACACCGATCCCTTAACAGAAAAACAAAATAAGTTTCCAGAAAATAAAAAAAAAAAAAAAATAAAAAAAAAAATAATAAAATAGAATAAAATAAAAATTATACAATATAACTAAATGGCGTGGAGTCAGTGAGGATTGCCTCGCTACTCATTGGGAGCTTTAGGATAGAGTCTGTGAGGACTGCCTCGCAACTCTGCTGAAGCGCGATTGAAACGCGTTTAATAAGATCTATATAACAAAACCCTCCACATACTCCAGGATAGTGAATCAATGGTGAAGCTGAACGTACACCGAACCCTAAAGAGAAAAACAAAATAATCCACAGTAAATTAAAATTACTCAATAGAATTAAACTGCGTGGAGTCAGTGAGGATTGCCTCGCTACTCATTGAGATCTTTAGGATTGAGTCTGTGAGGATTGCCTCGCAACTCTGCGTGTGGAGAGTGGGCTCCGAAGAAACACACCCCTTACCCCATCCATAGCAACAATCACGCAGCAGGCACAATATACATTAGCGGATACCTATCTTTCTCTCTACCTTTTACTTTTCTAACTGAACATTCTCAAATTTACTTGCAACACTCTTATCAAGAAGACGCATGGAAATGGTAGACAAAGCGTAGGAGGAATTGGTGCAACCTACCTTTCTGCAACATATACAAGAAACCACCAAACGCTAGGCAAGGATTGAAACAAGCTTGTCTGGCTGGGAACGAGTGTACATTTGATATAAATAAACATTTGAATAAAGATTTAACAGCCCTTTTAAGGGCTTGAGGGTGTGTGTCAGTGAGTGTTTTTTTTTGTTTTTTTTTTGAGGGGGTGGGGGGGGGGTGGAGGAGGTCATTTGGAATTCCCGAAGGATAACCAGATACCTCAAATCACATACGGCATCCTATCTCCCAGAAGGCTTGATGGATGACTCCCGGTTTCTTAAAACTAAACTGTTGGAGCTTTCTCCACTTCTTTTTTGTAACCGCTATGGTCATATACCGGGGCCGCTACCAAACCGGCGTTGCTGTTTGGTTTTCTTTTCTCTCCTTCCCTTAAACTTGCCATCGCACAACATTACATTCTGGCTCGCCACCATGGTGGGATTCAAACCTCTACCATCACCGAACTGGAACTGAATAGAGCTCGCTCTCTAATAGTTTTAAAGGCATTGAGGGATTGAATATTGACCATCTAACACTCCAGCGTAAACTGCCGGGTATTCTAACCGCGTGCATAACCCCCTCAGACTCCATTTTGGGCAATAGGAAAGCTAGGCCTGTGTGATCCAAGAGAAAAAAAAAAAAAAAAAAAAAAATAAGGTTAACCGGGTCGCAAGGGATTTGTAAATCCCACATCGTCCCTGGGCGCCTTCGGCGCGCTAAAACCTTTCATTCATTCATACTCACATCATTTAGCATGGCTAACGCTCAAGTGAATGTTAACTTTATTCCCAACAGACTTGGGGGCAGAAATCTAATATTCGAAGGGTTCAAATCAGAATAAAATCTAGAAACAACGACCGGATACATTGGACATGCTGCCAGACAGGTTGTAGAGGGACCATCAACACAATGAATGGCATTGTAACAACAGTCATTCCAGGAATCAACAATAATTCAACTAAGTGCAGGAGGAAAACTGGCACCCAGGAAAAAAAGTACAGAAAAATTGACAATTCTCTGGGACATTTTAAAAGAATATTTCAAGCTGGTGAAATTGGACTACTCCAGTACCTGGACTCTGTTTCGCACAGTACTGGATTTTAATTGAATATATAGTGTTGTGAATAATTATAAATTTTATTGTCTCAAAAGGTTCATTTTTTACAAAATTACATTCAACTTTTCCTCTCCAAAAATAGTTATCAAATGTCATTTTATTTGATAACTATTTTTTGAGAGGAAAAGTTGAATGTAATTTTGTAAAAAGGTTCATTTTTTACAAAATTACATTCAACTTTTCCTCTCAAAAAATAGTTATCAAATGTCATTTTACCGTGATTAAGTCCAGTCGCGTTAACCAACTTCATCATTAAATGAGTAAACGAATAAGAAACGGACTATAATCCTTCTCCTTTTGATGTACTTAATCTTCACACATTTTTACTAAACAATAGCAATCGGCATAGCGAGACGACCCCGTTTTTTTCTATTTGTTACAAGACAAAATCATTTTACAAACATATCTTTCGTCGTTAAAACGCTGGCTAATGCATCAACGCAATAGTAAGACCTTCTTTCATTACCAGACTTTATTTTTCGTTGTAACAACCAAATAGATGTTGTGTCTCAAAACGTTTTCTCATCGTGTATATTAATTTCAAAGGCTGTGATGTTTTGCTAAGACTGACATTGTAAATATTTTGTATGGATTTTGTTTTGATTTTCACCAAATAAGTTTCTTCACAGACAACGTATCTATTGATACAAGTGTTAACACTGTGTAGTTAACTGTAAAACTAATTCATATCCGATCGTCGTTAAATTAACCACGACGTTTGACTTCACGTTATGTATAACAGATAATAAGAGTTCATACAACAAGTTCGATTTATCACAGTACTAAATAGTTTCCCATCGGCGATCATTATAACGTTCAGGCGAAACAAAATATGATCGCATCACTTTAATTTTGGCATTCAAATACCTTTGTCAAGTATAGCCTTTCACACAACTTTTTCTGACCCGAAAACAGGGGGCGTAAGGCAACAGATAAGAGAGAAAACTGACAAGAAGGGAAGTACCGGCCATGTGCAAATATTTTTTTAGGAATTCCTAACAAAAACATACCAATAATCAATTATATTTTTTGGTTAAAAAATGCCATCGAATCACCCTCTTTATTTATCTGGAATATTCAACAATAATGCAAGATATCAGTAGAATGCTTCAAATGTTTATTGAGACAATATATTTTCTCAAGGCTGCTTAGTTTTGGAGATTGCATCCTTCCTGGCTGCAACTTTTCAAGGGGGGTAACTCTTATTCAAATATTTACTGCAGTGATACCCATACACAAGTGGCAAGAAACAGCACAAATAGAATGAATCCGTCTAAAATATTATTATAGAAAGTAAATTTTCAAATTTGTTAAGGCACTATGACTCTCGTAAGGTTGCAAAATGCCTCGTTATCTAATTAGTGAGGCGCATGGCTGGATTAAAACTTTATCTAACGATTTCGCCGCATCGGCCCATGATATACACGCACAGAACGACACGCGCGTGTGAACAGGTTAATCGATATGGCACACGTGCCAGCGCGGATGGATAAAACAAGAGGCGGCGGGCTTCAAGTTTTATCCTTCCGCGACGGCACAAGTGCCATATCGAGTAACCCATTCATACGTGTGTGTCGCTCTGCGTTTATTACACGCCTCCACGTCTATAAAAACAATTGTTAGAAGGGTACTCAGCAATTCATTTGACAACTATCAACAAAAAGAACACATTTTATCTCCAACCAAATTAGCGTGCTCATACTCTTCTGAATAGTCATTATCCCCTTCATACAATACGTGGAGAGTGGATTGTAACTAAATCACCCGCGGAGTGGAGTTATCACCCAAAGTATAACTTTCAAATTTTGTACATATCGCCAAAAACACGCGCTATGTTTCAGCCAATGGACCTCCGGGTTTACCCCGGAGGTCCATTGGTTGAAACTTTGCTTGTGCTGGTAAGGCTTTGCAACGGATCTGCAATTATTACTTGGGTGAAATCTCCACTCTGTGGGTGATTTCGTGATAATACACTCTCAACGTACTGTATATCGACTCTATTTCTTCTCCGCTATTTTCGTACACATTAAACTCGCCACATCCTTCAATTTTCGACATTTTATAACGTAATTTGGCAATCCGTTCAGTTTCGGGTGATCAATCGTTTGCTCAGCGATGTGTGCGGAACGGATTTTCATTTTCAGCATAGTTTAGTGTTTGCTGTAGATGGAGATTTCATACCATAGGCGCGTAATATACAAATTCATGAGTTGAAAAAAATATTTTCCAAACAATTTCGACAAAACGATATCATAGGACTCTCATTGGAACAAGGCTGGTTCCAATGAGAGTCACGTGATATGGTTTTGTTGATGTTTTTAAACATTTGAAAAAATAATATTTAAAATAATGAAATTTTATATTTTGTGTGTTGGGTAAAGGGACGAAATCTTCAGACGAAATCACCCTGTTCTGTGTCGTACAGATGCAAATACATGTAGAAGTGCTGTCACAGTATTTGTGAATTATTTTGAAGTAATAGCTGAGTAAGTGCACTTTTTGTCCCTATCAAACCCAAACTTCCCCATAAGCTTAACTCAATTCCTGTAAAAAAAAACAGTGTTCCCAATAATTCTATACAGGTAAATAGAGATCATTAACATCATTCCGAATCTCTCCCAGGATAAATGAATATGTAATGACGTAAATGTATATTAAAATTTGACTGCATATCCAGAATGAAGAGAGTGGGTTACTACTTAATCGCAGCGCAATATATTCTCCAGTCGAAAAATATTATAATTGTTCATAACACCACGAGAAATATTTTCAAACTTTCATCACATGGACCACCAGGTGCAACCCGACGGTCCATTTGATGAACGTTTGCAAGTGCTTCTTGTCCTTAGAAATTCTAAATAATTACTATGAGAAAAATCTATCCCACAGTGATTTACACTGCAAAAAATATAGGTTCTCTTTAGAACCAAAACTGGTTCTAATCATGTCCCTGAGATGGAACCAGTTCAGTTTAAACAGTATTTATTTCAAATCAAATAAATTTATAAAGATTAACATTCAATTTTAACAGAATATTACATGAACTGAAGTAGATTCAGCAGTAAACCCGCAGTCAGTAATATTATTTTGGGGGTTGGTACGTCCTACAGGACGTACCAACCCCAAAAGTTATATTACGGACTGTGGGTCCAAGATTGGACTACATGTAGCTTCAGTCGGGACCGATTTGTTGTTCCCACAACCCCACTTCGTCTGAACACACTGGTGCCATTGTCATTTTCAGAGTTTTACAAACAGAAGAATGATTTGCTAAAAAATCATGGGAAGCGACTATTAATCGATTAACCGTCGATTACTGGTCACGATTAGTCGATTACAAAAAATGATAGTCGCGACAGCCCTAGTTTCACATCTTCCAACACTTAACGTCCACTTTGTCTCTGTGTTTAGCGAATGTGTTTGCACAGTAATTTGCAAGTTTATTCTTCCCAGGAAAACAAGTAACAAATCTCCTGGACCGTTATATCAATGGAACGGACAGTGTCTGTTTTATATGTCTCCATACGCACACTGTTGATATAACGAACGGATAGGGAGCGCGGTGGCTCAGTAGGTAGAGGTGCAGGCTGCAAGCCGAGAGGTCCTCGGTTCGAATCCCACCTGCGGCAACCGCGTTGTGTCCTTGGGCAAGACACTTCATCTCCATTGCCCGCGTGGGGGCACGATGACGCCGTGTACTAAGGCGTACTGCACGTCGATGGTGCGCATGTCTTCAACCAATCTAACCCTGCCTGTGCTGCAGTGCGGAGTCACGATGTTGGGGGAGCTGGCAGCTGCTCGTCGTTGCTCGGTGGTTCTCTCCGGGTACTCCGGATTCCTCCACCCGTAAAACTGTCACGGTCATGATGATTAGCCATTGTGCATAAATATGTGACCTTAAACACCAATAAATAAATAAATAAATAAATACGAACGGATAACAAGTTACATAGAGGGTAATCGCTTGCCTTGACTGGTTTCGTGAAATAATTCATGAGAGGCGAGGGACGTTGTACAAACACAAGTGCGCGAATGCGCACGAGTGTTTTACAAACAAGTCCCTCACCTCGAATGAATATTTCACGCAACCAGTCCAATCATGCGATTACTCTGTTTATTACCTTTCATTTTTAACGATAATTATATTATTTAACCCTTTAGCTAACGTAACGACCAAAAACGGCCAGCGCTATTCTCAGTCGCCAGTTAATTTTCATTTTTTTGTCTCTAAAACATAGGTTATGACCCCTCATTGGAACGAGCTCGACGATAATATTCATTGAACTACACTCAATAACTTAGTATCTGTTCAACTTTATGAAATTACGACGCATCAAGACCTGAATAGAAAAATCGATCTTTAGTGTTCAAGGAGATAACCCTTTGCCTAAAACTAGTCCACAGCGGAAAATATTCGTTATTGGAAGAGATTCACGGAAAAATTAGCGTCCATTAATTCCCTAAAGTTGTCAATAGATTTAAAAATAAAGGTATGGGAATAAAATATAAAAATTGAATTTTCGAATTTCATCGATGAGCGCATCATTTCATAAACTTCTGGCATTTTCCTGTTGAGTAGTATAAAAATATAGAAGCTGTTTTTTCACAAGTTCTTTCTTGCCAATCCGTTTCAACTTTTGACTATTTTTCGCCGTTGAAACCCATTTAAAAGTAATAAAAAAGACTTTTTCCGATCTTTCATTTTTTTATTACTTTCCAAAGTGTGATTTACTGGGATATCCGGGTTTGATTATAAACGATAACTTCTCAAGTGAATTATGCAATGAACAATTGTGTCATGTATCCGTGCGCGCCAACGAAGACGCTTTGCCGTGGGTGTAATGGGGACTTCATTGGGTTTTTTTTGTTGCTTTTTTAACCCTTTACCTAACATAAAAAGCAGACGACACTTGCAAAAAAAATTCTTGAACAACTAATTTTTTTCATTTTTGGTCTCAAAAACATACGTTATGACCGTATGTTTTGGAAGCAAAAAGTGAAAATATAAAAAAAAAAAATGAATGACGTTTTTCTTGCAGGTAAAAGATCAGATAACATAAATTCTCCCTCCTGAAATTATGCAAATGTAACCCAGTTGTATTTTGTTTAGCCAACCAAATTGTCCAGTTTTGAAATTGACCAATGAAAGCTCCCAACTCTAATTATGCAAATTATGAAAATGTGTCCCAGTTTTATTTTGTTCAGCCAATCAAATTGCCTAGTTTTGAAATTGACCAAAGAAATTGACGGAAGGTTTTATTTATCACTGATTAATATGAAAAGAAAATATCAAATGTTTTAAAGTGAACAAAACGTACGAGTTATATGATAAAACAGATTATACTAAGGGTAACGGTAGAAAATCATATTGTTCACAAATCTGTCCATTAACCTCTTTTCAAACTTACGCGTCAAATGCTGCTTTTGTAATATCACAATCATAAATAGCCCCTCATTATCTCTATAGTATGCTCATCAATTCTTGCTCGCTAGTGAACGAGAGGTTCAGCTTTTCCAAACCCTCAAACGAGGCTCACCTGACGTCAAAATCGTGCGTAGTGTTTTTAGAGGATAGTTTTACAGGCGCGAAATATAAGAGTGTCTTGCGTTGAACATTCTGAATAATCTTGACAAATACCTCATTACCTCCTTTGGGGTCTTTTTCACCCTTTACTTAATATAGCGTCCACGAACGACCAGAAAATTAAACAGAATAAGCCTACCACAGCGTAAAATATCTCTGAAGTGTCTCAATGAAAGCATACTCATGTGGATATCATTAGAACCAGCTCGTCAAGCTGGTTCTAATGATATCCACATTTGTATGGTTTTATTGAAAAATTGTTTGTTTTCGAAAAATGTGAAATTTAATTGATTTGTTTTAAATACTGTGTTAGGTAAAAGGTTAACATGTCCTGTGTCGTAATCATTCGTTAATTACCCACTGTTATATAATAAATTATTGCAACTGTCAATCAAGCTGGGTTATCATATTCCGGGTCGTGTTGGGTGTGGTTGATCTGGTCTTGTCAACCCGACTGAATACAAACCTGAAAAAATGACTTGTAATATTCTGCATATGCCACACTGCATACAACGAAATGGGCGTTTTCATCCTGTTTTCGTGGAGTTGTTCAGTAGTAATCCTATATGCCCAGAGGAATAAGGGATAAATTTCAAATTATCTCTGATGTTTATTTATTTATTTATTTATTTATTTATTTATTGGTGTTTAAGGTCACATATTTCTGCACAATGGCTAATCATGACCACGACAGTTTTACGGGTGGAGGAAGTCGGAGTACCCGGAGCGAACCACCGAGCAACGGCGAGCAACTGTCATCTCCCCAACATACTACCTCCACACAAGCAGGGTTTGCATTGGTTGAAGACAGGTGCACCATCCACGTGCAGTACGCCTTAGTACACAGCGTCACCGTTGCCGCAGGTAGCATTCGAACCGAGGACCTTTCGGCTTGCAGCCTGCACCTCCACCAACTGAGCCACCACGCCCCCTCCTAGCAAACAAGGCGTTTATTATAATCCCCACCCAATCGAATTTCGAATCGAATCGAAAGAAAATGACAACTGCGTAATATAGATTAACCCTTTACCCAACGCAGACGATATAAAAATTTATTTTTTTTAAATATCATTTTTTCAAATTTTTCCAAAAATTTCAACAAAACCATATCATGTGACCCCTCGTTGGAACGAGCTCGTTCAAACAAGGGGTCATATGATATGGTTTTGATGAAATTTTTGGAAAAATAATATTTTTTCAACTACTGAATTTGCATATTACGCGTGCGGATGCGGGCGATTCGTTGGGTAAAGGGTTAACGACGTGTTGGGGGAACCGAGCCGCATTTTTTATTTCACTGTAGTCCTACACTGTATCTTTTTCATTTTCCCGTTAATTATAAGCAAAATTTTAATACAAAGGTAGGAGTGTAAGCCTATAGTAAAATAATAAATACGGCCCGGCTGTTCTAACGCGCGAACATTCCCTACTCCGGTTTATCCGTTGAAACTATCGATTTTTCACACAGTGACCCCTGCAGTTTCGTTGTTTCTCGTGATTTGGATTTGTTTCCTGCACGAAAACATACTCTTTGAGTCGTAGGAGAGAGATGGGTCGTTCCCTATCATCAGAACCCCGCCCAGACCGCGGAAGTTATAGTCACGCGACCTAATGACGTTGTGTTGGGTTGTTGGGGTAAGCGGCCATATTGCGACATATTGATCATTCATGCCCTGGCCGTCGTCCAGTAAAGGCATACAGAAATCTCGACTCTGCAGATAGCATTCCAAGATGTTTATCCGAATGAAGACCATTATTGTCCACAGAGAGATACTAAAGCAGAAAGAAAGTATAAAGAGAAGTACAATGATGTCACTAAACATGGCGACCCCCAACAGAGAATTGCTGAACACCTGCGACCTTCGATAGAGAGAACGAAAGAAATTTTAGAGTTGTTATGTGATGGGGACAAAGGAGGGACAGATTCCATTCTACAAGCAGCATGTGAAGAGTTGATTACCTGTTAGTGTGGATGTGCTGTCAACGTGATTAAAGACGGGATACCACTGAATGCATCATTGATGATATAACCCGCAGGAACACGACAGTGTACTGACGCTGCGGACATATGATGGCATTTCCACTGACATAAACAGAAGTATATTAGGAAAATGTGATTTTCTGCAATCACTCGGCATACATGTCCTAGGTTTGAGAAAATTATTTGACCGAGTAACCGGGTGATGTTGCGAGAAAGAGATCAGGCTATGTAGATCAGTAGAGACGCCTGATGCTAGATATTCAAGATATGAAGAGACGCCTAATGGTGTGGGTAAGATGTTCCCCAAATCCAAAACTCACTCCGAAGAACGAAATCGCGGACTTACCTGCCAAAAGAGCCCCAAGGAACAGGACATCGAATGAGACCCCAAAAACGTCATCCACCAAGAACGAACTCAAGAAGACTGAAGTTCAAGGGAATGAAGTTCTGAAGAATGTAAAGTTTCCACGCACACGACGAAGCAACCTGCAGACACGAGAACCGGGGTGGGGGGGGGGGGTGGGGGGTGGGGGGGACTCAAACGACCATGAGAGAATATCCAGACCAACAGGCAGACCAACACAAAACTGAAGAATGAAGTTACCACACAAATGAGGGAGATTCAGGGATAGGCCAACATGAAAACCAAACCTGAGCTTTCAAAGCACCAGCATTAAAAGCAACCACCAAAGCCAAACTGCTAGCCTTCACCGGGAGAACATCTTTCACCAAAAATAAAAAAATAAATTCCTAGCCTGAAATCTTTTAACCATTTTTTAATCTAACTATCGAGCAAGAAGAGACGGGAAAACAACTTACCACTCAGAGATTTATTTGATAAAGAAAATGTCGAGAACATTAATTATTGACAATGAACTGTTACTGAACGAAGCCTTTACTGTAAACAATGTAATTATGTCAGAATAAAAATAAATGAATGTGAAATGTTCTTGTGTTGTCTTTTCTCAACTATCCAACAAAAGTGTCCTGATGTCGCGTGAAGTACACGGATGTTGGATAGGGCTGTCGCGACTATCATTTTTTGTAATCGACTAATCGTGACCAGTAATCGACGGTTAGTCGATTAATAGTCGCTTCCCATGATTTTTTAGCAAATCATTCTTCTGTTTGTAAAACTCTGAAAATGACAATGGCACCAGTGTGTTCAGACGAAGTGGGATTGTGGGAACAACAAATCGGTCCCGACTGAAGCTACATGTAGTCCAATCTTGGACCCACAGTCCGTAATATAATTTTTGGGGTTGGTACGTCCTGTAGGACGTACCAACCCCAAAAATAATATTACTGACTGCGGGTCCAAGTTTGAACTAGATTGAAGCAGATGAATTAAAATGAATTTATCAAAGAACGTTCCTGCATATGTTTTCTTTCTGCAATAAGTTTCTCGAAATTTTGAACATTGAGATCTATGCATTCCCTCGTCAGTTGTTAAAATTGGATCTTAGTCTGAAGTTCC